>JAEAOA010002354.1:6341791-6426791 GCA_016746295.1 Potamilus streckersoni | reverse complement strand
CAAATTACATGTCAAGCTATTGTCTGTGAATACCATTTACAAAGATTGGTCAGAATGTAATAAAACACAACTCCAAACACCAAACCATTTTATAATGACATATTACAAGAAGAGCAACTGTAATTTATAAAATCAATACTAAATCGTCAGCAAATGTTTTTTAAGCCTAGCAGATGTAAAACAGTGTATTGGCCTCATACATTCAACGTGTGTAATAGAAACAATAAAAACATTTGACCTCTAGCATTATGCTAGTACTAGAAAACTTTGGGTGGTTGCTAGCGGATTGTCCTCACAGATAGAGAATGTTTGAGACTGGTTATTATAGACTGTGATACGATCTGCATAGACAACATTTTATGACAAGAATGGATCCTAATGGACACTTTTAGCTCTGCTGCATATTACACCTACACCTTGATATGTTCAGTAAGTTAGAGATACTGACTGCATGTTCCTGGGCATGGATTCATTTAATATTTTTCTGTGGGAGGAAGGAGTCCGTAGCTGAAACTGGATAGCAAATAAATATATGGAAACAGGATATCTAAAGAGGGAGTATGCAAATGGTCGTATCGCCCTGCTGAAATTTCGAGATTGTTGGTAGCTCAATACACTATATTTGACCACTCTTTATGTGTCACAAGAAATGCAACACCTATGAAATGGCTCGCTTGCAAGGCGAGCAAAATTCAAGAAATTGTTTTGATTACTTCTTGCGCCTTATTAATGGTGTTTGTCTCTGCATGATCAGCATAAAACAATCATAGAAGACATATTTTTTTTAACAATCGACTAAAATTTAGTGGACGATTGAAGAAGTAGGCTCTCAACGGCAATTAGGATGTTATGTTGGAATAACGGCTGAGATCATTGACGGTGCTGAAGGCGCTCTGAATGTTGTGATTAGTGGGGGTAATTTGGTATGGTATTACTGTTGACCACAACCGCAGTTGCCTAGATCGCGATATCGACATCTTATCCATGGGCTGTGGCATGCCGCCTCTACCTTGACTTCCGTTATCCGGAGTTAGATATAAACAACGTGACTAAATCTGCTTTCTGGCTGAGTCTAGTATTAGCGCGATGTTGAATAGTGTGTCTGGTGTTAACTCTGAGGCAATATTCTCTTTATAGCCCGATGAACGCGAAAAGATCGAGGTCCTGATGATATCAGAGAAGACGCATGCCACATGGACCTGGACGACACAATAAATTGGTATTGATCATCCCTCACAAATGTGCGTGCCTTGTATCACCCTCTGACACCAAAACCGTGTGTATTCTCAACGCTGGGGTTTGACCCAAGAGTACAACCTTCTTATGCGTTGGGGATCTAATATAACGGTGGCAAGCGTGCTAGCCACACAGCATGTGAACTAAATCGATGCTAGTCGCCAAAAGGTTTCGATGAAGAGCAGCCATGCTAGCGACCAAAAGCTAATTACTAATACACCACCACAATTTCTTAGTAACTGTGCCCTAGTTTTTCTATGACTAGTACGGATGCTTGTTTCCATAAGGTTTTTATTGCTGATGAAATATCACTGTTCTCGTATGTTGCTCTTTTTGTCAATGTAATGTTATTGCTATGCATAGCTTTAGTTGTTTAAATTTGTTTATTAATGAGAGTAAATTGTAGGGATTATGTCTAGTTGAATAATGTCATAGTATATATGGTATATTTTATCAACGAAGCTAAAATTGCCTATGATCGATATCTATTGCTGAATAAGTATATTTTTACAGTTAATATTAGGGAATGTATTAATAACTATGTTTACGAGTTTTGGGATTTTTCCCTTCGAACAGGTCGGTAAGATGGTATCAGAGCAGTATATATTTTATTCCGATTGGGTTTGGAAATCGTTGTAGTTCTTCTAGACGTTGCATATTAACACTTTTTCACGTAGTGTTAATATTATTTACAAGAACATTATTGTATGCGTTTCATCCGGGCAGTTTTCTCATTCTGTTGTCTAGTGTTTTTGTTGTAACATCAAATCTGCTTATTATTTAAAAGGAAAACATATGTTTGGATTATTCCTTGGAAATATAAACTGCTCCTTGGTCTCCAATATTATTACTATAATATTTGTTTGGAAATATTATTCAAAGGATTTAGGGGCAACTCCATCTTGATAACGTCGTTACCGTTAGCCCTCCAGTACCTTCATGGATCTGAAATTTGTAAGGAACGTTTCCTTCTGTATGACTTTAATGTTACTATTTCATGATTATTTTGAATGTAATACTTAGTACTGCACATTTCTCTTACATTTCCTTCTAATAACATTGCCAAATATTTTATTTTAAGTTTGGCAAACAGTGTTGGTTTTCCTTCTTTTAGTAACTTAACAGTCATGATGGACAATTAAATTCAAACCAGGTGTTTTCAAATAGATGAAAATATGTTCTGTATCCACGGACATCTCAGTTTATATATCAATTTTGTGCTATAATAAAGACACCTAGATTGTGTTGTATTAGTAACAGTTTTTTCCGTCTTACTTTATCTATAATTACCATCATTTATTCGTAAGATAACAATGTCAATTTTAATTTAAAACTTGCGTTCACATTTCAAACCTGTGAGACGACTGAAACACTTCATCGTTGCAAAATAGGCAAAAACATATTTGTAATTAATTGTATTCCATTCTTTTCCATATATATATAATAGTATTGGTAAGATGCTTGGTTAAACCAGAAGATGTTTGATTTACAAGTTATGACAAAGTTCATGTTTTCTGATTGATAGTAAAAAAAAGTAATGTAGCAAGGAATGAGTTTCAACTTTATTTTCTTCCTTTCTTCTGTTATCGTTTGGTTCATACCATCTCCTTCTTCATGTATTAAATATACAGCCATCTTATTTTGCAATTCTACATTGATGTTCCTATTTCAGTTTAACTTAATTTATGATTAGGAATATCTAAATGTGGCAAGCTAAATAGAGTTAAGGAAAATAACACAGACTCATTACTGGATCAAGAAGAGCCATTTAAATAATCATCCGTTACGTTACACTTTGACTATTAATTTTATATTAAAACTTGTATTGGTCAACGGCATTTTATTCACGTTTACCACTTTATTGGTACCCATACATTCTTACTAGTGCTATAATCTAGTTGTCTATAATACCATTACTGGATTGTCATATTAACAATATTTCACCATTATTGTCTACATTCAATATTATCTTGTACGAATGCGCGTTTTAGCGGAAAAATAATACAAGGAACACGTAATATACCTCTCCTTGTTCGACGCTTCCACACGGCAATGATAACCAGGAAAGCCGATAAAACTGCAATCAGTAGTGCAGAGATTATTAGTCCTATTCCAGTCGCTGTAAGAAAACAAATGTGTATTAGTATGCAGAAAGACTAGCAAATATTAAAATAATACATACAGACCAAAAACATACATGCCTAGGTATATGCAGACACACACACATATAGAAAGGAGCCTTAAATCCTTGGATTCTACGATATTTCATGAACGGCGCAGGCTGTTCGGTCACAGTAGTCACCTTATCAACCATTTTTGTGAGAACTGAAGCAGTTCTAATGTACTACAACTATGGCGTTTTATGTTATATCTTTATTATGGAAAGAAGCTTTAGAGAATCTCTTACATTTCGCGGGATAATCTTCAGTTTTGTTCGAACATTATGCAGTATGGTATGGTATGATACATGGTAATGTGTATCTGCAGACATTAAGTTATCTACTAGTTAGACAAACATAGATATATTGGGCATACCTACATGGATGTGCTGATTTTTTGACTGATACAATAACAACATTCTTCCTATCAAATTATATACAGTTTCATCGAGTGAGGATTAGTTCACCTTATTTATAAAGGAGCGTCATCTAGTTTCTAAAGATCAATGATCTGATTAGTAAATAAAATAGTACCCATATAGAACAATAAACAAATGCCGTCGGTAAGAAACATTCTTACTTATACCGATTGCAAAAATAGAAAGCATGTTTACACCTATTGGTATAGAGATATATTATTTTTCGAGAAGGTCAAGTTAGGAAGAAATTATTAATAAATTGGAGAATAACCGTCCAATACAAGTAATGAATTAATGATATAATGAACGAATGAACTAGTTCGTATCTCATTGTACAGGTGGAAAAGATGAAGCTATTCCACTCACTCATTTTGTTAACTTCCAAAGCTTACCGTTTATTGTGTAGGCTTTTGTACGATTATTATTTTCTGAAAATAAAGACAAATACAGATAGATTTAGCAAACCACTAACTGAAAACGTTCATACTCTTTCCACGAACACGCATTCAATAATTTGTTCTAAGCTAAGTGAATGTATATTAGAATTGTATTCTGACATCTTAATACCTAAAGAACATAACAGAGATGTTAAAGACCTGTTAGTAATCTTGTGCTTGCTAAACACGATTTCCGTCCCTCTCAGGTACTTTTCCAAGCATGAGATATGTGCTATGTCGAACGAGAGAAAAGGGAAAAGACAAGTAAAGTGTGAGGTACGTTATTAAAGGTGAGATACTGACTGAGCAACCAAAACAGAGAGGAAGGATGTGGGTTTGAGGAGACTTACCTGACCAACCAACACAGTAAGATAGAAAGAAAGAAACAGTGAGAAGACGGTGGCCTTCGAAAGTTTTCACATTTTAAACCTTTCTAGTACCTATGCTATATATTTACATTGATAGAAGAAAGAAATTAACAAAAAGATAAAATTCATTACAGTTATTGTGCCCCATAATCAAGACATTTATCAACAGTCTATTGCATTTTTGGTAATTTGGTATTTCGAGCAATGTAGATATATCCATGGAAAGAGATCACAAACCATTATGACGACCAAAACTATTGTTGGGTTACATGGTGAAATGTTTCTTTTTAAAGGTCTCAACATGCGAAAATTCTGGTTCTCTCTCATTCAACAGATTTCCATGCATTCGTGATATATATATATATATATATATGTATATATATGTATATATATATATATATATATATATATATATATATATATATATATATATATATATATATATATATATATATATATATATATATATATATATATATATATATATATATATATATATATATATATATATATATATATATATTACTGAAATGAACTTGTATCACAGGCTACATGTTAATACTTTCAACGGCGTTTAACAATAAAAATTTCCTAACATTGCATATGCAGATATATTTATTATCTGATGTTCAGACATGACCAAACATTGCGTCATTTATTTTTGTTCTAATAGATTAATTGGATTTGATCAAATATTCAGTGTATGTGCGATGTCATAATAGTGAAGTGTGACATAATATTCTAAAGCTTGTAAAAGAAAGTTGCAAATTTATTAGCTGGTCTATATAAACGTGTTGGCGTACGGAGATCATGTGATTTTTCATTATGGGAATGATAAGATTAAAAGAAAACAGAATTCTCTTTGAAAACTTGTAGCGTAGTTCAAGTGCAAGAGTAACATACATGTAAAATTCTTTGTGTACGCGATATATGCATCAGTTTATTAATCATAAACTTACCGTCAACGTCAATAAATATAGAATCCAAAAGGCGCCCTTTCTCGTCCCATGCAAAATAATTGCCCTTGTGAAGCCATTCTATGAGTGGAAAGGTGAAGGAGAATTCCTTTGTTTTTAATGCACATTTTTCAATTTCCATTTCTTCCACCATTACAATATCTCTAGAGTTGCAAACTTCTTTACTCATATTGTAAAGTATTTTAGTTCGGTACATTGTACAACTGGCATAATCAATTTTAATCGAAGATGTGTTTGTTTCATGAAAAACGAACGAAACCGTAATGCGGTCTCCTGGACGTGCCGGCAGTACGCGACCTATAAACAGAACCAAGTGAAATAAAGTCATTAAAATACCTCTCAATTTCATTGCTTGTATGAAAGATGCATTTCTGTCCAAATAATAACAAATATAATTAATGCTGTAGCATGACTTTATGTATGTTTTGGTAAGGAATATGGACTATATAATAATTATTTATATAAATAAACAATATACTTTTAACCCACATAGAAACAAGGCTTGTCTGCTTAGTTATTATATGCATCAGCCAGTAAGAGTTCTAATAAATTGGTCTGCACCAGCTCGCATTACGATATAATCTAACATACCATCTATTTGGCGTATTACATACAACTCTATACAGCCAGCAACAATTATGCTGAGAGTTCGCAGATCAATCAATACACCAATAATTTAATGCTTTTCATGCTAGACACTTATATTATTCTACATTCAATGGCTTAAATCACCAATCGAACACCAAAACATATGGGTAACACCTAACAAATTTAAAATCATAAACAAAAGCTGACCTCGGCTTTAAGCACTAAAATTTCATCGTATCAAACTACAGAAAAGGACACAAACATAGCAAGACTGGACATTTCATTGTCAGTGGATCTTTAACGCAGAATTATAATAGTTACATTTTGATAACGAAATCTTTCTAAAACTGGTTTCTGGAAGACAGATTTCTGACAGTGAATAATTTTAAATTACTTATGTTTTCCATTCAGTTACATATTATTTGTATTTTGGTTTTCTCCTGCGATACTGTATATAAAGGTTGTATGTTATGTTATGTTATGTTATGTTATGTTATGTTATGTTATGTATGTATGTATGTACGTACGCACGCACGCACGTACGGATGTATGTATGTATGTATGTATGTATGTATGTATGTATGTATGTATGTATGTATGTATGGATGGATGGATGGATGTAAAAGAGCTGATGAACAAGTTTATTTCGGGTGCTGTGAGCATTTGAATACGCAGTCTATTCCTTTCTTTTGTATGCCTCAAATCATTAAGACTGAATACTCGTTTCAGACGAATGACAATGAACCGAGGAGAATCATGCCATCATGAAAACAAAATTATGCATGCATATTTTCTAAGCGATAGAACTAATCTCACTAATCGTTCCAGTATTTACATGTCTAAAGGCTTGTAGAAAATTATGTGAGAACAGGGTGGGAATGTTTCCGTTATTTATTGTTTTTTTTCAAATCAAGGAAGCAGATATTATGACGAATAATTCGCTTAGGTTATTATGCATGACGGCTCGTTTTCAAAACATGAACTGGAATTAATCAAAACTATTTATTACGATTTGAAAATAAAATGATTTTCACTAGTGTTATTTGTTTCCATCAGGTTTAAAAAGCTAGATAGCTAGCCAATTAATTTGCAAGCTAAGAGAGTTATTTTGGTTCTGTGTCAGTCTCCTTTAGTTAAACATGTTCTGTCTTGAGAAAATGTTCGTTTTGATATTAAAATAATACTTACGTGCAACAAGAACACCTGTGTTCCCTTTCTCTAAGGTAGTTTGTCTTAGTGTACAATTTCCACTGTCTTTGAAAGTTGCATTTAGTAGCAGAAAACTGAAATTACGATCGTTCATGGCGATTCTTTGTATTCGGCCAGTATAATTACTGTTAATAGAATATGTTCCTTCTTTCCCATTTTCTTGTTGAAACAACATCACATTAGTGAAATGTCGATTACTGGTGTAACCAGAAAAGTTTATTTCAAAATTAGTATTTATATCCGTTTGAAGTTCCTTAATACAAACAATTGCGTTATTTCCCTGAATATGTGCCAGAAGATCTGCAAGAATGAACAACGAAGCTTATAAGATATGACTAATACATGATCACGGGATATTTTTGTTACCTTTTTAATTCACGAAAAAAATATACATGAATGTAACCAAATTCAGATAAAAAGCATACATACATACATACATAAATACATACATACATACATACATGCATGCATGCATGTAGTCCATGCAAACACACATTCACATATTAGTGTTAAATATTTAACAATGTAACTCCAATATGGTTCTTTCGTTATCGACGATCGATGCAGTATAAAAGCATGTCAAGGTCCTATCACAATGAATATATACATGATTTTTCCCTTAACTTTCTTTTGGCTCTTTCATAAGTCACAAATACTTTGTTCCATTTGTGCAAATTACAACTTTGAAAACTATATATTACTATCATTATTATAGGAAACACACAATCATTTTTGGTATATATATATATATATATATATATATATATATATATATATATATATATATATATATATATATTTATATATATATATATATAGATACAGAGACAACTGAAACTCAGAGTATTCGTGACTGTGCATTTTTTTGTGTACAGACTGATATTTGTATGCGAGCTTAAAATTTTTCAAAACCTAAATTGATTGTGTTTCTATAATAAATTTTTTACATTTGAATTCTGCATTTTAAAAAGACGCTAAATTTAACGCTGTTTCATAAATCATTTGTATCGTTTACTATATTTTTATTTTTACTCACCTTTAGCATGACTTATTTCACACAGCATGAGTATAGCCGATACCTTCATTAAACCATCCATGTTGTACGCAAAGTTGTGACGCTAGAAAATTGCTCTATATTGTAAGAAGGTATTTCCATATATCAGTGTGATATGTGCCAGCAAGAATGGTGATTCTCTGCGCCATCATACATTCACATAACTGATGATAATAATGAGTATGGTTTACATTCCATATGGTTGATATATAACATGTTGGTACTTAGTTCCGCTGCAGTTTGACACAAAGGTAAAATGTTCGGTGACTACCGTTGCAATGGAAATTACATTTATACAGTTTTGTATACATATATCCTTTCCTGTTTTGGAATTAAATACCCTGATGACGAAGAAAGGGTCAATAATGTATTGGGGATTTTTGTAAGTTTTAGCCAGTTCATAAAACTTAGGAAGCTTAAAGAAAGGGACAATAATTCTGTCGGATATGATTCATTATATTACCTTGACCTCTGAACTACTTTTCGGAATATCGCAGCAAATGAAACGAAATAGAGTACACGATTGCCATCGCCATCTGAGTCATAAAATTTACAATCAGGGCACATTGATGTTTTGTTCATACTACAAGCAGTTTCATTTGTATTTAACAGGAAACAATTATTTCGCCGCATAATGATGGAGTATGTGTATGTTGATTTAAGTGAGGATGATCAATAGTGTGTGCGTTGTATGTGTGTGTGTGTGTGTGTGTGATAGAGAGTGTTAGAGACATAGCATGATATTATGCTATATAAATGGACACACACAATTAGCAGCTACTGGCTTATTATTTTGTTATTCATGTTTTTGTTTATTTTTGTGTGCATCTATGTAAAAAACAAAAGTTTACCTTACTTTAATACATCAGATGAAGAAAAATGACAGGAAATATATTGTGACAATACGCAATGGGATTAAACATAGGGTTTGATTTTCAACGATAGCATTAATATTTGAAACAAGAAAGTCAAAAGCGCAACATAGCTTATCAGAAAAATGTGCATGTTTTTCAAACAAAATAAAAGATGGCGGACGTGGGTAAAATGTTAAAAGGGCTATATTGACACACGATTTTATTAATGCTTTCTCCATCACATCATTTATATCTTTTGCATCCAACTTATTCTTGTAATTTTCATGCATTCCTCACTACATTTACTCTGTCAAAGTTACGAAAAGTATGAAGATGGCTGGTTAATTGGTGAGTAATTACGAACACAAAATAATAAAATAAATAATTTTGTCTTTGAAATCAGATATATGATTATAACATGAGGTCCATATATTAATGTACATCATGTAGCTCACTCCAAATAGATATAAATGCCATGATAACCAAAATTCATTGACATACGTATTGTGTTCTCGGACATGCGTCAATCAACCAATTTTTTGACAAATGTTGGCTTACGTTTTAGTTTTATGCTATATACATGTGCTTATTACATAGGACACGAAACTATGACTAGTAAAATAGGAATAATGGGTACTTTTAATGTTTCTAAAGGGAAAATGTGTTTTTGACTGGTACTGTATTCATAATAGTCATTTTAGAAAGTAAACTAATGTATAATATAATTAATGTAAAAAGGAAAACGCAGTATATGCATTTATTTCTCCATATGACACATACGTTAAAGCTGTGATAGAGATAGGAAGTGAAATCAATTTGCTACGAAACAATGGATTCAGTAAAGTAGAAGTTTTATGGAAATAAAATTAAACATGGTACACATAAGTAGAGTAGAGCTGTAGTATTTACAAACTAGCTAACAATATAAATGTTAACGATACTAAAATGTATGGAGACCAACATTTTAACGACAGAAATCAGTATTTAAATTTAAAGAAAACCATATTTTCATTTTATGTGGTTCTGATTAGGTCGATCAAGTTGGTAATATTTAAGTATTAATATTGCAAATGAAATTTGTATGACTGCACTTGTATCTTGGTTAATTATTTCAGATCTTCGACCCCACTGCATGCCAGGAGCGTTGCAATATTTTCTGCCAAAGCACAGTCATCTCTTGGGTACAAATGAATGCATTTATACTGTACCAAAACAAGTCATCACATTATCCATTTTGTAATAAAGATGAGATTGAATGTTCTCTGCCACTGCATTTTCGTCAGGGTTTGCTTAAACTGTATTGTATTATGTAGCTGTTATATCACGATCCCTGCTAGAGTGCCACTGTTAACAGGACGGCCCTAACAGTAAAATTAGATCCCTATTTGCTTCCTGGAGATCGGCAAAGCCTTTCATCAGCCTCACCTACTCTGAGTTGTGTGCCGTTGACTATTTTTACATTTTCAAAATTTAAAACTTTCACAACATATACACTACTCTTGTCATGATGAAGATATACTGGTTAGCCATTAAATAGTATAGTTACTGATTCCAGCGTCGTTAATGAGACATGTTTCTGTATTTCGTTTCATTGAATTCATGGTCAATCTTTATGGTAAGAATTCTTGTTCTTTTAGTGTGGCAGCAATAGTTTGAATATCGTTGGCTGTCAAATGCTTAGGAATGAATACAACTGAGGCATAAGGTTTTGTTTGAGATGCATCTAGAACAATATGCCACTGCTGGGAGTTGTGATCACAGCTTAAGTGACCCTATGCTTCTACCCTTGTTGCAACTGTTTCAGTTATACTCTGGTTGTGAACAGACAAGTGAGATTGGATTCATTGTGGTTTCTCCACAATGAAACTGGACTCTTCATACACTCTACTAATGTATATATACTGACTTTACAAATACCATGTGACATAAACAAACTCTTACACGTTACATGTTAGTCTATATATTTTAATACTGTAATTATATGCATTATTTCCTCAAAACTCCTCTACACACCATAAAGGAAGAACAATACAAACGGGCAGCATCAAAACCGCGCCTAATAGAGCTGGTCTCGATTTGTGGTTTGTACTTATATATAAGTGTAATAAAGGGAGGCAAAATGAAATAAAAAACCCAAGTATTATTAGTTTGAATAGGTTACACAAAATAGTAATGATCGTCATTGAAATGATACTGTCGGTATTCAAATTGGATTAGCTGTGTCCCATGGAGGTGTATGTGAATATAATATTTACGTATACGAATATGTAATAGGTGTTCACAAAATAGCAGCTCTAGTTTGAGCTGTGGAATTCAGATTGATACAGTTATATTCAGGTTTCTGGGCTTGTATATGTAACTGTTCCATGTATTCCAAGTTTTCATTTAAGTTCCACTAAATTTGCTCATTATCAAGCAATTATTTCAATAATCTTAAGATAAATCTATGATCTGAAACAATTCAGAAACTATTCATCATAACTACGAGCTGAGTAATAAGATGATAAAACGGATAAATTATTCGGGAAAATATTATCCATGGCACCGTCATACCACCTGAAGAGATTAACAAGCCGTTATATCTAAAGGCAGGAGTAAATCAATGACAAGAATATTTTGAAATGGGATAATATTAATATGAAGGGATTACACAATCAAACGCCTGAATAGATACTAGATAATAATGAATGAAATAATAAATATTATACTGACAGATTAATTTCGGATGTTTTAAGCCTATGGCAGCAACAATACCTAAATGACACACAGTACTAATTGCAAGGGAAATTGGAAGCATCATTCAAATGGTTGAATATAAAATAGAGTATCAATATAGGTTTGGGTGGCAAGGAATGATTGATAATGAAAATGATTCTGTAAGAAAATGGTTCGTTTTAGAGCTTATCCTTGTTGAAACTTAAAAAAATAGAAACATTGTTTACTTGATGGAATGTAAGACTCTTAAAAATCTTGAGCTTGTGAACTCATTACTGATATTATTACCTGAATCTTTGGTGCGGAATTCAAATCACATGTTTCAAACACGCTCATGTCCAGAAAATGCCGCAGCTCATATATTTTTCTCTATACAGAAGCTTGTCCAGTTTTCATCAGGGTTCACTTAGAAATTTCTGCACGATATTATAATTATAATTCACCTCATGATATCACCTGTATGCCCTACACTGGGGAACTGTTCTTATAATTATTTTTGCAGCGTTATTGTAGAATTCAATAAACATACAATGAGATATGCACTATGTGTCTTACTAGTTTCGTTCTCAGTTTATGCAACGTAGATATTTATTCGGTATATAGGACGACAAATATATAAACTACACAAAATATAAATGTTTGGTAATTTTAAACACAAATTTGAGACTGTAAATGTTGATATTAGTAGCTTGTTATTTAAAATAGTATTATCTATTTCGAGGAGACACCGTTGATCATAAAAAAATAGTTCTAAGTGAGAATTAAAAATTCCATATGGAAAATTGTGTTTGTAAAACATGTAGGACATACTGCATTAAAAAAGAGTCAGAATGTAGTCAAACATAATTGTAGATGGTTCAATTGGCGTGGAAATCTAATCAAATGGTATATATGTGCATACAAATATGACTAAATAATTAATATATCTAGAATAAATGTTTTCAAAAGTGTTAACAACTTAGTATTAGAGAACGTGGAGATGTGTAGTGAGACGAAATGACATGACTAAATACAGATGATCATTCTGTAATCTGTGGTAGTAACACAATTATCAAAAGGAATCGAAATTCAGTCGATTAAATTCTTAGTATGGATAATAATTGTACCTTTAAGCAATCATCGAAATAATACAATCCATCTCGTGTATAAGCTTCTCACTGCCCGTATAAAGAGAACGTGGAATCTATCTATCTATCTATTTATCTATCTATATGCCTATCTATATTTTTATATATCTGTCTGTCTGTTTATAATCATATATTGCTCATATGTGTACATACCAATAAAAATATCTTTCAAACATGGCGTGCACAGAGATACAAATGCATGCACAAGGTTCTCAAATGGCAATGTTTGCTATACTTGACCAACAAATTGGTTTAAATTGCTATTTGCCAGCTAGATATGTAAATCATCGGACAAGGGATGTCCATACTCATCCAGAGGATTCATTTGGCCATCATATTTTAAGAAATAATTTTAGCACCATACAACCAAAAAACGAGGTAAAAGAAGCATGAAAGTTATTCATGGACTTGCCAATCACAAGCACTTATGGAAGGATAACAGGAATAGAGATATTACATCTGATCCAATCACCATGCGGACATTAAATAAATTGTATGACAGAGGCAATATCTATCAAATATTTAAAGCACATTTGTGTATTTTATCTCTGTCTTTAGAGTCTGCTAGTTCTCAGACATAACAATCTTTGCCAAATAATTTGAATGCAATATAATTTTAAGATGGTATATTGTTGAACAACTTTTTGTTAAATTATGTTTTAAGACACAATCTAAATAAAAATTGATTTAGTATCAAGTAGCAGCTTCGATGCATGTATCAGAAATTGAACAAGTCATCATTTATCTTAATCAGTCATAAATGGGAAATGTGAGCTGCTTTAAAAATGCATATTGTATTCTCTCAACATAGTAACAAATATTATGCTAAAGACAGGAACACAGGGTTTACCATAATTATTCATGAGATTTCATTGATAACGTTTACAGGCTGAATAGGGATAGAACAGATCAGATTCATGGAGGTTAAAGGGTACAAAATTTGCTAATTATTCTAACAGTAGTAAAATGAAGCAAGTGAATCTGCCTTTTCATTTTTCCTTAATGTTGTTATCAATGAATGAAAAGAAACATTTTTGCTACACTTTTCTTTCAATTAGCTAAAGTTTGTTACTTTTGTGTTCTAAAACCTTTACTTTCTCCACAGTTTAAAACATTTCAGACACAAATCAGAAAGAGCAAAATAGGCTCATTGGATTATTATGTCTTCTTTACATCAATATTAATGTACCAATTTAATTAGACAATTATATAGGATGATATGAAAAGACATAGCAATTGCACAAATATTTGTCTTTTGTTAATTCCACTCTACATTTTCATATCTTGCACATGATTTGATTATTAAAGGAAATGAAGCTTCCAGTTTTTAATTGCTGGTTATATTGACTATTTTAAAAAAGACATTTTAAATGTTAGGTATCATTAAATAACTTTTTTTCCATTAGTTTTGGTGTATGATTGTTTGGTGTAAATATGGTTATAAAGTATACCTTTTGGCCTTACTTCAGATATGCAACTCTCAAAAGTCTTTTGTCCGCTTGATTATTTTTACTTCCTGGAATTTACATGTAATTTGGAGAAAAACAACTAGCATTACTTTCTTGGTTTGTTATAGCTCTACTCGTCATAGACCAGAGGAGGTTATGGGATGGTCTGTTGTGTCATCTAGTCATCATCTGTCTGTTGGCATGTTTGTTATCACTACTTCTCCAAAACTACTTAAAGTATAGCCTTGAAACTTTACACACACACACACACACAAATTTATATCATGATATAGTTGGCCAAATTGAAAATAGTTCTGCTAATACATCATATTTGAGTGCCATAGTGTCCATTTTCAAAGTTTCAGTATCACTACTCCTACGAAATGTTTTGTAATATGAATGTTGGGTTTTCACGAAAAGACTTATGTTGTCTAGTTATTCCTGAATGAAAATTGTACCTAACATACAAAATGGCTGCCAAAGTGGATATCTTGCTAATCTTATCGTTACTGCACCTATATTAATGGTCATATCAACATGCCGTTTTCACTAAAAGATTTCTTATGCTGTGTATGTGGTCTGAAATGAAAATGATGCTGATCTGATATCTGACCAGCATGGCATCCATCTTGAAAATCTTGTCATTGCAACTCCTCCTAAATATATGGTCATATCAACATGAGGTTTTCACTAAAAGACTTCCTATGATATCTAGTTGGTCCTAACTGAAAATGGTGCCAATCTGACATACATTATGGCTATCTGAATGGATGGTAAAATCAACATGGTGTTTCTTACTAAAATATTTCTTAAAATGTCTTGTAGGTCCTAAATAAACATAGTGTTAATCTGACATCCAATATGACCACCATGGCAACAATCTGAAAAATCTTGTTATGACAAATCTACTTGAACATAAAGTCACATTGACATGGGTTTTCATCAAAAGACTTCTTATCATATCCAGTTGGTCTTAAATGAAAATGGTGCCAATCTGATGTCCAATATGGCCACCAGAGCAGCCATCTTGTAAATTTTGTTATTGCTACTCCTCTTGAATGGAAAGTCATATCTTGACAAAATTGTTATCTCTACTTATCTTCAAATGGATTCATTTATCAACATGGGTTTTTCAACAAAGGACTTTTTCTGATACCTTATTAGTCCTAAATCAAAAGGGTGCCAGTCATATATTCAATATGGCCGCCATAACGACTGTCTTAACAATCAAAAAGAAGGGTTTTAGTGAAAACCCCATGTTTAATGGATGATCATTATGACTGGTTTTTCACCAAGCTATAAATGAAACTGGTGTCAGTATTGCATCAAATATGGCTGCCATGATGACCGACTTTTAATCTTGCCACTATTTTCCTTGAATGAATGATCATTATGGCGTGGTTTTGACCAGAACACTTTTAAAGATGTCTACTTTATCCTAAATGAAATACTGGTGACAAGATTATATCCAATACATGAAACACAGCTGGTAATGTTAAATCTTGTTATTGCTGAAGGATATTAGAGATTGTTATAATTCTCTACAGCTTAAAGGAAGAAATTGTCTTATCTTTAATTTCTGGACATTCTTGTCACCCAATAGTTTTGGTCACATTGAGGGACTCGTGTGATATATATATATATATATATATATATATATATATATATATATATATATATATATATATATATATATATAGATGCAATAAACTAACGACGAACAGTACGAAACTAGTAACTAACTAGCATAAGCGCTTGCGACTCTTAATGAGTCTTTTTCAAAGGCAAATACAAAACATAGTTACGACAAACAAATAAACACAAAAACGTTGTGTTTGTAAACCTCTACATTTCTATCTTCACATGTGCTAAAACTATAAATACAACCAGCTTGTATAGACTAGTTGCGGAAACTGAAAACGTTGTATAATTCCCTAAAAGTCTACAAGCCAAAGCGACATCTATTTTTACTTTATGTACATATGTAACGCAGATTATATCCCGGATATTTGATTCTATACCGGTTATTCTTATAGTAAAAATTGAAGGATGATAAGAAGATTTAGAAAATGTTAAATTCTACTAGTGCATAGTTTTCATTTTCTAGTCTTCTTGGTTTAGACCGCTTGGTTTCAATGTTCTATAAAGTTTATTGATTGCGTTATGAGAATTTAGTATTCTCTACTGTGGCAGAATTAATTTTCGGCTGCTAAAGTTGGTGTACATTGGACTATTTCAAATTCATTTCTTAAGCACATGTGTGCAGAAATCTTTTGATTCGCTGTAAGACTAGGAAGCAGGCAGTTTCACTCGTACCATATATGAAAGCAGCATAGAGGTGTAAAAATTATCTCTATTCGGCTTGTTGCAAATTCACATTTCACCTTATATAAGTCTTGGTTAACAAAATGTGTATAATACCAATAGGGCAGAATCTTACAGGTTTCTGGTAACATAATTCTTTCTTTTGCAAGAATGGTAAAAAGCAGATATACAACATAAATTTTATAACAAAAGTGCATATGTTTCAATGTAATAATTTATAAATATTAGCAAACTAATCCACTTTAGAGATTCAAATGAATTTTTAATTTATAACTGAAGAAAAAATTATGAAATATATATACTTTTAGAGGAAATGTACAATTGCAGAATAGCATAAGCTATGCATACTATGGAAATGAAGGAGCAGAATGCATTTTCACAATTTTATGTCATGTAAAGCCATGTCTAAGTTTATAAATTTATTTGCAGATTATTATTTCTAAATAAACTTTGCCACGTTAACAAATTCTTAAATATTTGGACGTCAGTTTAAAGTTTGGTGAAAATATATCTGACAGTGCTATGTTAAAGTGCCTGAAACATTTGCCATTATATGTTGCCACATATGTTGTGTCTTTGTTATCATAATTTAAATGCCATTACACACAAATCATTAGAATTCATTTTGCGTTACTTTAAATATTTAAAAACGTACCCCGATATACATTTCTCATTATTTACTTCACTTCCAGATATAATTACCAAACGTATGAACCCATGGGTTATAAAACCATATGAATTAAAGTTTGGGATGATCTTGTGGCTATTGTCCGTCAAAACCTTCAGGTCCTAGCAAACTCTGGTTCCACACCATGCCTTACACTTATATACTCTGTGCTTCAGGATTTCATCAAATACCTTTCTTTGACGAGCAATTACAGGTTGAAACGTCTGAAGGAATATTAATATTTAGAACAACCAAGCACATCAAAACCTTTTACAAGTGGAAAACGTCTGTCAGACAAAATCATATGGCAATTCGAATGACAAATGAAGAATGAACTGAACAGCAATGAATTAGAAATAACGTGGGGTGTTCTACACGAATATATGAGACATTTCGTGGCATACACCAGCGGGGATTGAGCTATCCTATGTTGTTGGGCTGTGATTGTGCATGCTGCATACCCTTTTCTCTAAAAATTTGGCTATGGAAAGATGAATTCGATAATGTTGCCTTCTCTAAACGTTTGGAACAACTTTAATCTCATAAAGTACTAGGCCTGAAGGTTGTTCTGCAAGCTGTGGAAACCGTAACATAACTTTGAAGTGGAGAAACGATGATAAAGTTGACCACTAACCTGTAGAACACTTTGCTTATGTTACAAGCGAACCATATTAATCAATCAACTGGACATTTTCTATCTTAATGGCCTTTAGTATCTATCTACCAATCCATCTCCGATCTCTACTGTTTAGCTAAATATCGATTATAAAAATCTACCTGTTATTCATACATTGATCTATGAATCTGTCTCATTGTAGTTGGTATATGTATTTATTAGTAATACTTCCACTTGTGCATCGAAATATAACAAGAGAATAGCGACACAAACTATGATTCACGAAACTTTTCACGAAGAATTTTGTTTTTAAAGATTTAAACCCATTTATATAAGTTACAAACACAAGAAAGTCTTTTCCTTGGTCTTAATTAAATAGTCTGTCCCTTAGTTCTAATGATATTTGTCATAGGGTCTTTAGTCAGGAATTTTAATATTCAGAAGTCTTTTTATAACCAAAAAATGACTTTATATGTGTTTGTAACCTATCTAAAGGGTTAAAAATAACTTTTTATGTATTTGTGACCTATACAAAAGGATTAAAAGAAATGACTTTATGTATGTTCGTAACCTATATTAAAGGGTTTAAAAGAAATGAGTTTATATGCAATTGGAGAGTCCGCCTCGGATGTGGAAGGTCTTGGATGGGATATCATGCGACGTCTGCGGCATGATGCACCAGGGATAGACATTACTATAAACTGTCACACTACAGATATCATAGTGATATGAATAAAAAATTAAAGCTACGTAAAAAATCACATACACACATCATGTACTATAATTGACCAGTTTGACCAGTGTACTTCACTTTTGGAATTATAGGACATCAATGCTATTGCACCAGCCGTCAGTGCTATAGTTCTGTTAAATTAGATATGTTGTGTCTTGCTTTTTAATTTTTATTTTTGGCATACTTGTATTCCTTGTGTTGAGATTGATATATAAAAGGTTATTCAATAAATATAAATGATGTTGTATACATCCCCGATTTATTCAAGTAAAACGGCTCGAAAATGATGAAGTCATCACGAAATATTTAGTGTGATAAACACAAACATTCTATCATCTTGTCAACATTAATTTGCACGTATCTGAGAGAGAGAGAGAGAGAGAGAGAGAGAGAGAGAGAGAGAGAGAGAGAGAGAGAGAGAGAGAGAGAGAGAGGATTAATACATGCAATATACAAAAGGACATTACTCTTTTTGTGAGCAGAAGTAATTATTGACTTACATGTTAGTTTCCTGGCATAAACGCTAAAATCCATCTATATCGTATGATCTCTAGAGCGGCGCACCATTCCGAAACTTGTTATATCAAATTAAAGTCTAATTACATAACAATTATTCAATCAGTTAAAGATCAATCAAAATAACAATATATCAAGTATCAGAGGAACTGCCATACAAAAACTCGTATTGAGGCTCCAGGTACTTAGTACTAATATTATTATGAAGCAACCGTAATGAGTTATTTAAATTACTTTTTTTTCTTTGACAGTTTTAAGTTATGTAGTTAGCGTACATGATAATCCTCTCCAAATATAACAGTTTTATAACTCAGGTCGAGCAACTTCAGTTTTCATCTGTTTTTGATATGGCAGTGGATTACGTTTCGCACAATTAAATTTTGTAATCGTATATAACATTTTCACTTATCAAATCCATGTATAATGTTGATCTTAGTTTGGTTTTCAGATCGTGTGAATTACATTACAATGGTCAAAGCATAGTTTGGGCCTTATAGTTAAAACAAGAAGAGCCAATCAACAACTATGGAACCCAGTGACAGCTGGACCATTTAGAATATGCGTTGTTACGACATTTCTAATTTCAAGAGCTCATTCGCTATTTGCATGCTTTGCCTATGCATTGCTACTATAAACAAACTTGCATTATTCATTCACATTCAAAGGCAATACATCATCCAGAACAAAAATCCTACCCAGTTTGGTTTGGTTTGTTATTGTACTGCAAAGCAATGCTAGTGCGTTATTTAGTAGCAAGTCAACTGGAGATAAGTGCCTTACCCAGAGGGACACAACAATTTAGCCAACCCACCCAAGCTGATCCGATTCGAACATTTGTAGCTGGCATTTTGTTTTCTTCTTTTTCAAGGCGTGGGATGTGTCACGCAGTAAAGTTTCGTTTAATTGAAATTCCGTGCTTTTCCAACAAACAGACCCCCCAAGGCACCCTTTCCCCATCGACAACAACTTTCGTCAGAGTTTAAATTCGTGTATATGCCCCTGATTGTGATAGGCGATGTTATCCTCATAAATAAATAACTAACTAACTAACTAAATAAATAAGTAAGTAAATAAATAAATAAATAAATAAATAAATAAATAAATAAATAAATAAATAAATAAATAAATAAATAAGTGTTCGTTGGGTCTTTATATTCGCTGTTTATAGAACCTACGGAATCCACAAAGCTGGTACAACCAATAATATTCAGTTGAGTACAAGTTTTGTCGGCAGTATTCAGGGAAAAACTGTCATGACTTGCTCAAAGATTTGTAGTTATACGGGTTGGGTGGGGTTGTGTCTATTTTCTGCGCTATTCTCTGGTTAGGCATGACGATTTCGTGGAAATGCATACAAGTCGTTACCTCTATACATTTACGATGATCTGAAAGGACCCTCATATTTAGGTAAAATTATGACCGTTGCCGGGCTTTACTGAATTGAAAAGATGCCGATTGGAAAGAAGTACGCCCAGTGCAATGAATAAACTACACACGGCAAAATCTAAAGCAAAAATTTTGTATTTTTATTTATTTATTTTATTTATTTATTTATTTATTTATTTATTTATTTATTTATTTATTTATTTATTTATTTATTTATTTATCAGAAATCTTTGAGAACTAGAATGTAATTACCGATTACACAGCTTGCCTCTACGAAGTATTTCGTAGTCTCCAACTGCCATGCATAAAAAAAGCTAATGCGAAAGTGAATATGACCTACAATACGTTAACCATTGTCACGGAGCATAACATTCATAAAACAATAAAGAGCATTGCTTTTTAGGCTACCTCAGCAGTGATACCAAAATGAATTGATAAAACAATGATATTTGTTCTGCTTTTCATTCGTAAGTTATTTCTAATAAAATCAGCTTCAGAAACTATTATTATTGTCCACCCCACAAGACAAATTTTCAATGGTGGAATTACATCAGTAATTATCTTTAGTAGGCCCTGCAGCTGAAATGCACGCAGTCCATTCATCGAATTCCCATTCATTCACCGCACAATACATATTATATTTACTATAAATGTTTAGTCATAAATCGGGAATGTTTACCACTGGATGTGAATTTTTAGTTCTTTTTTTATCCACACTGTCATATAGGTACTTCTGCGAAGGCTAGAATGTATATGGCATGCCGAAAGCTATGTGGTCATACGTTTTCTTGCATTGGTCTTTATAAAAAATTAAAAAGTAAGAAAAATATGATAATAATTTACTTATGTTAGATGTCATATTTTATTATTTTAAAAAAAATTAAATATATCTGGAAACGAAGCACAAAACTACTTTACTTAAAAAATGAAATTTGGGTCTCGGTCTGAAGAATTTATATATTCTTACTTACTACTCATATATTTAATTATTCATAAATGAGTGACGAAAAAAGAAACTAGTTTGAAAAAGGAAAATGTGAGTTTGCACATTTTACAGAAGGTTTTATTTGCTATTCAAATTGCATAATTCTCCCATTTTCAAACTGAAGAAAACTGAAATAGAACATTATATAAGACAATCTGGTTTCAAGGTTAATCTAATATCTCACTGGATAGTTTCGTATTTTGACACTAATTTTTAAGGTAGAAGGCATGAGCCTAATTATGACAACCCTAGCATTTATAAATTCACACATAATGCAAATCTGTAATGTGGTTACATTTACTTTGAGTTAGGCTTGTAAATGGGTTGCCTTGTTGGTGACTGCCTGTCACAGTTAGACTAGCATTGGAGATCAAATGCGTAACGTAACTTGGGATGCAAATGTGCAGCCGACTTGGCTTACGTATTTACATGCGTCTGCTTCAGAGGTAAATATCTAAAAATCTACATGTTGCAAGGGTGATGACAATTATGTTAATATGTTATAGTACTAGTGAACTTTCAAGACGAATAAGGTACATACTGTCTCTGTTAGCAGGCGGACATTAATGAAATGCAAAATCAAAACAAATGAACAGAAATGCATAAATATATCCAACTCAAACTAATTTTGCCTATTGTTATGATAATTATAACATTCTCTATCTCTTCACTATAACTAGTCTAATAATTAGTGTCTAGCAGATGAGATAGCTGAAAAAGAAAATTGATGAAATCACATTTATGACAGAAGAGGCATAAAGCAATTTAGCTCTCTTCATTATTTTATTGTTGTGAAACCACTTCTAGTGCTTCTAAAGTAATATATTGTCAGAAAATCAAAGCAATATTAGGATATTTATGCAGTTTTAGAGTGATTGTAATATATCAAAGCAGAAAATATTGTGACACCAATACATTTTAATGAATCAATACATCTCAAGTAGTTGAACTGATTGTTTCTTTGTGAGCTGTTCCAGTACTAGTATGAAGATGCACCACTTTAACCCAGTATACCTAAATTACTCTTTATCTGTTTCTCTTCAGTCTTGATATGATCCAAACCCAGGGTAAACAAAAGAAAGTTTTCCTAACACTTTTGACAAAGGAAATGATTGCAGGTATGGAACTTCCTTTTAAAATATTGGAGAAAATGTGAAAGACAGCAATCCACAATCTACTGGCCAGGTGATTAAGGCTATGGCAACAGCTACAGGATGCAAAAGTCCTGAACTCGTCACTTCATCATGACCGAGAAACTGTGTCTCAGGTGCTTTCAATTTTATTACATAAAATTATACTAAATTCATTATATGTTATGATTTAGATACTATTTTCACTGTAGTTTAGTAGCCGTTATTTTAATTTTATTGATTGAGGCAGATGGTATTGTGAACTCTTTATACAGTATAAAGAGAGATGGAAAAAGACAGGACAAAGAAATGCAAAGATAAAAAATGTTATATTATAAGAAAACAAACACATAAGAGTTAAATATATTTACTTTGTCTTCACGGTATTTTTACATTCAGTTTCATTATAATTTTGTCTATCCATCCACATGAGAATTGCCAGTGCCATGTCAAGACATTTTCCAGTCTTCAGAATGCTGAAGTCATGATCTAGTACTAATATTGGCATATATCTCAGGCTACAACATCGTATCTAGTCTTGTACTAGTAAATCTTTTATATAGTACATTACCATGGTCTGTGATAAGGTAAAATCTTTCACATTTTTAATATCCTGGAAACCATAGAGATAGGGTTATGTCATCTACTTATCCATAACAGTTAGCCCTTCAGTATGAGACATCCATCCTGGCATTTATGCTGGACCATTTTAATTAACTAGAATTGCTATATAATAGTTCTCAGCACACTGTTTTAGTTAAAAATTGTCAAACTTAATATTATGGCATTTAAAAATTTTTAATTAAGATATTATGTTAATGACTGCAGAAACATGACCTGCAAAGAGGCAGAGCAGCAAGTAATAGAAATTGAAATAATGATATACATTTAAAAGACAGAAAACTGTTCCAGAAATACATATTGAAAACTACTGAGGCATCACACTATTACAGACAAGGTTCTAAGGCTGTCATGTGAAAATTTAAAACATTCTCTAGTCTGTTTCTGTATTTGAACAGTGGGACTGTTAGTGTCAGTGCACTAGTATGCCATCTGGTAAATTTACACCCAGATTGTGTCCTATTTTATAAAACTGTACACCTGAACTGTCTTCTTTCCAGTAATTTTGTGTGACTCTTTGTCTTTCCTTTTCTTTTCCTTTGCTTCTTCTCTTATATATTGTTATTAATACCATGTATTCTTTTTCAGATCATTGACTTGAGCGATCACGAGTTAGAATGGCTATCATGCCAATTAACTCATGATATAAAAATACAGCAACAATTTAACAGACATCAGGATGCAACTTTTGAACTTGCAAAGGTCAGCAGGCTTCTTTTGGCAGTAGAGGTGGGTTAATTGAGTGATTAATCTGGAAAAAATCTTGAGGATATCGATATTGAAGGTATAATCAAATATGCATAATTCTAAACTATATTTATTGGAGATAAATGTGCAATATACTAGACCAACGAGAACACTTACAATAATTCCAGTACTGACAATGCCAACTGGTCTTATGTGATGGCATGTAATCTTTGCCTATCTGTTTCCCTTCTTCAAATAATAAATCCAATTCTCAGCCTGATTTTTTAAAACATCAACATTTATATTTTTATGTGCAGAGCACTGAAATCATTTATAGAGAAAATCAGGTATATCCCAGTCTGATAATAAATCTAAACTATGCTGGCGAATCAATGTATTCCTAATTTAAGAGTAGAATATAAATAAAACATTCGGACATTAAATCCCAAAGCTGAACAAAGGATGAACTAAACTGGTTTGAAATATAAAGCACATGCATATTAATTCTGAATAAAATCCACTATTACTCATAACACTATCAATATCTCATGTTTTCAACAATGAAAACAAATATTATAGGGCATTATTTTCAAGGACTTTTTCACATTATCCCATATATTAGTAGCTATAATAGTAGCATTCATAAAAGCCCATTTATACGTCTTTGTTTTATAAGGTTTTCATGCATTTTCAGAACCCAAATCATGACCTTTGACCTTGAATTCACGCTCACAGAATTCATACGATTAAACCTACCCAATATAAAGTTCAAATTCACATTCAATTTTTTTCCAAAATAAAGGTTATGTTCATGATCAATTTTCACTTAAAGAATGTGCTTTTGCCGACATAAAAAAAATCTGAAAGTGACTTCAGTTCTTAACCAAAGATTACAGAATGCACAAGTGAACAGACCTATGTAAGAAATCAATCAGATATACTAAGACACTAAAATCTGATTAAAACCATAACCAGTCATTTCAACTTATAATGCTGTCAAGTTGCTGATTTAAAAAAGCAAAAAACAAACAAAGAACCAAGTCATGAGCAGTGACCTTGAATCCCAAGTTACAATCAAGGTCATTTACCATAAACCAAAGATTATGAATTTAGTTACTGTACATGCTGAATAAGTTGCCCAAATAAACAAACTAAATATTTTAAACATCAATTTATATTTACTGATTTCATTGTAATCACAAAACTATCCTTTTTCGTTATTATTAGTATGTATGTTTTTTTTTCTTTCTGTCAATGTCTGTGAGCATTTTGGATATTTACCTCATTAAATTGTCTTTAAAATTAGTACAATAATAGGAAATAAAAATTTGAAAGAAACAAGATATGATAAAATGTGCAGATTCTATTACCAAGGTCATACTAAGCTTTGCTGCAAATATTAAAGGCCAGTACAGCCCCTAAATTATCTCATATATAAGTATTGCCCATATAATGAAAACTTATTACAAATTATATTTTCATATTACAGATGATTTTTATGATGAAGAGGATGATGATGAATTTGTTTCAGATGTAGACAATGACACTGATTAGCTGGTTGATATTTTAGAAACAACGAAACAAACCAATTTGATAAATGTGGCATTTAAATATCAGTGTCTGTTATATCTGGGAATGATATTGAAACTTTAATTTTGAAAATATTACAAATTTTAAGCAAGAGCTGTACTATTTCTCTTAAGTAGTCTAATATCTTAGCTCCAAGATCTGTATTGGCATGTTGGATGGTTTGAGGTATGATCTCACTTATTCATAAAACTGCATTTTACTACAGATAGATTTGTCCACAACATGAGTGCTCCTATTGAGCATTTGCAGACACTGGTATTTTTTGTGGCTATCGAGTTATGGACGGTTTGATGGGCTTTACAGCTATCAGTACAGGACATATAAGTATAAAATCTAATGTTACAACTTTCCCGGATCACTTGGAATAACACAACCCTGAATCCTGTCACCATTTAAAATTACTGGGCACCATCTCTGGATAATCAGCTGTTTTATGAATATTAAAGAATCAGATATGACTTTGCTCATTCTAAATGGTTGTTATGGTCATGTGAGAGGCGCATCTGGATCTGACATGTGACTCTCATGTGATATCTCGTCAAGTCTTTGAAGCATTTATTATGAAATACTGTGACCTGCTTTTATGCTAAGGTGTAGTATTCAACCAGACTTATTGAGCTGTGTCTTAAAAGTATTGGGTCAATGTATCTATCATAAAGTCGGTGGTTCTACACTAAGAGGCATCATACTTTTTATACTGATATAATTAACATTTAGAAATCATTGTTGCGTACCAAATTTTGATTGAACCCAATGGTCCTTAATTAAAGATAAGCTGCACTAACCAAAGTGACATAAGAATGATGGACCGTTATTTATGGCAGAGCAACAAAAGTAACTTGTGTGGTGCCAAAGCAAGTCAAGTAATATACCTTGCCCAAGTACACACTATAGTGGCTGACATGGGCTGATCCAAAGGTTGGATTCAAACCAACACACTCTCAGCCACAAGTCCAGGATGCGAATCACTGAACCATTGCCATTCCTGCCTCCATTAATAGCCTGTTTTGTCATTTAGAAGGGCAGGACTGGTCCATCCTATATCACTTATCTTGCATGAACAAAATAAATTCAACACTTAACATCAAAATTTACTTTTTAATCTTATGAGATAACTAGCAAAGTGTAAGATGTATTTGGTTTTATGCAATGACATCTTCATATAAAATTTAAAATACAGCATTGATTAAATTTTTCTTTTTACTGTAACTGAAGACTTTGAGAAAGTGGACCGGAAGTTGGAAGTGTCAACTTCAGAAAAGACTATGCAAATTAAAAACAAAAAAAAATCAGGAGGAGACCAATGTTATTAAAAGAATGTTAGCTAAATACATTAAGGATAAATGTATGCCACCTGGTTGGGTGATCAAAATTGCTGTGGCTACTATTTTTACTAGGAGAACACTAAAACAAGCCAGAACAAAAGTTATGGTATGGGGGGTGTCAGACAGCACTTTTTATTTTCACCCAACAGGGTTAAAATATAATTAACAAATATCAACTCCTACATGAGATGAGATAGGAAAGTGTACAAAGGAAGTAATATAGCATGAAAAACAGTAACTTGGCATATGGCAAAGCATCTGAATTGCAACTGAATTTGGTTTGTGGTCTTAAATTAAGACTTTTGCACAATTAGTGAATATGAAATTTTCTGTAGATAGAAATTTGAACTGGAATATCATGTTTCTTACTAAGATCAGAAAGCAACAATCCTAGATTTAATGTTATCTTTTTGTGTAGTAACAAAATATATCAAACAAAATTGTCTTAATTTTTATCGAACATTATTGTGAACAATCTATGAGGGATCTTTGCACTTTATTTCAGCATTCATCATCAAAAATGTATGTATTAATGGGTTAGTGACTCTTTGTAAGTTACATTAGTTTGCATGTAGTTTACCCTCTTGAGTTACATTAGTTTATATGTAGTGTAGCCTCAATGTGCACATATGGTTTATAAATAATGGTATGTGCTTCATTTTATATCTAGGTCATGGAGATTCTGTAGTTAAATTAAACTTTTGTTCAATTTGACAATTGTTCTCATAGTATTTATAATGATAAGTAATACTGACAAAATAAAAGTTTGGCTTATCCCTATCAAACATAGGCAATCAGGACTGTAATATAGCTATCTGAATCATTTGTATGCTAGAAGCAGTTTATACATGGTGGAAATTTATGAGATTCTTGGTTAGTCTGATAAATGAGCCACTAAACCTGTACTGATTCTGTTGGACAGTTTGGGTCTGATGTAACGCATTCATTAAATCATGCATTTGGTGACGAAAACTTTATCCACAATGCATCAGCTTACATTTTAGACAATTACGTCTATTTGATAACAGCCATATGTACTAACAAGATTCAAACTGACCACAGGAGGTAGGATTGTGTTATTCCACAAGTATTTACAACTTCTCAAACATGTGAATTGATCTACATTATTTGTAAATACCCGTACAAAATTTTTAGGCAGATTACGCCTGGAGTTTAGGTGGATTCAGGGTGGATTCAGCCTAAAAACACCAAATTTCAGACAGACTTTACGCGGACATGGAATACAGCTAAGGTGACAGACTAAATCCATCTAATAGTTATTTCTTATATTCCTCCTAAAGGATAACTGTTAGGCGGAAAAGTTCTGCTTGTCCAGTTCATTTTCCTACTTTAAGATGGATTTTGGACTTAGACTGATTTTGGCAGAAATGTTAAGCGTAACTTTGAAATTTATTAAAAAAACTACTTAATCTGATGTTTAGTCTAAAAAAACAGTTTTTTACTTCCTATTAAAATATGTTCTACAACAATTATACCCTGGTGAAAATGTGACTGAAGTTTTAGCAAAGCAGTGAAGATTTTTTGACATTCACTCAAATGTCCTTTTCTCCACTAAAATTATTATAGCTTAGATTTTATGAAAATTTCTGAAAATATCAGTGACATTTAGTTATTGAAATTTCACTGACTGCCAACATTTACAAAAGTATCAAAAATAATTTGTGATTGAAATATTACTGACACTTTGCCTAAAATTCTGAAAATATAGTGATATTTTATAATTCTAATATCACTGACATTTCAATAAAAAATATCACTAAGATATAATAAAATGTATTTTTTGTTTCTTATACAATTTGATTAATTATCAGCAACATTTATATTTCCTGTTTTTGATAACTGTAATTTTATTGTTCATTTTAAGAATAACTTCTTTCCAAATGTTTCCTTTTATTTGTTTTAAAATCTTTTGGGTTTTTTTTTATAATTTTCAGTTGAATTAAACTATCCGATTTTCCTCAATATGGACCCTTTTTTAAATATTGTCTACGAATTTTAATGCCCAAACCGGTTGCTTTCTGCAACCAGCTTTCTATTAAGTAGTTGTTCCGTATATTATGTAACATATGGTTTTCGAGCGGTATACGAGTTGAAAAACCATTTGAAAAAATTGCGGCAGTGAGAATAGTTTGAATGAAAAGTTGATGGATCGTAACTGGTCAATCTGTATGAAAACTGAACGCCAGGACTAGCATTTTGCTTTTGTGCCATAAAGTGCTTAACAGTAGCAGCTGGCATGCTAAATATGACAAGGAATTGAACCAGGATGATCATTTCGAGGTTTTATAACTCCAAGCAGAATTTAAGTAGGGACCATGTAATTAGATCACTGGTTGGAATTGTTTATATTCTTGCGATTCAAATTTTCGAGTGGGAAAAGAGTTGAATAACCATTTGAATGTGTGACAATAAAACTAAAACAAAATATTAGAGATCTCAGCAAAACTTAAGTGAAAAGTTTGGCTAAAATGTTTTTTGAAAACTCACCAGAATTTCAGTGAAAGTTCTGGCCAGAGCTCTGAAATGTCACAAATATTTCAGTGAAATTTTAATGAGGACTATTGCAAAATGTTAATGAAAGTTTTGGTCAAAATATTTGTGAGATCTCGCCAAACTCGAGGTGAAATAAAAAGACAAATGATATGATCCATTGTTAAAATTATTGGGAATATTATCATTGATTCCCAATAATGTCTTATAATCATTATGCAGTTTAAGAGTCATCTGAAGCAGATTTTTGTTATTGGATATTTATGTAGATATTTTAGGCAGCCTGTTTCTAGACAGAAACCTTATGTAGATATTTACTTCAGGTGCGATTGTTTTTCAGGAAGAATTTATTTCAGGTGGAAATCTTTGATGGATTTTTGTTGTTTAAGCGGAATTTTAGGACAACTAATTTGCATATTGCACCTAAAATAAATTCCGCTTAAGAGGCGGACTAAACAAATTCCTCCTAATAATAGACGGAGTAATTTGTATACTTTGGGCCCTATTCCGCCCTGAATCCGCCTAAAAGATAAGAAGGGGAATCTAGGCTAAATAAGCGGAATAAATTAATTTCGCTTTTTAGGCGGATTACATAGATTCCTCCTAATAATAGACAGAGTAGTGTGCATATTTCGAGCTATATTACGCCCTGAATCCACCCTGAATCCGCCTAAAATTTATAATAAGTACATTAGATGGCGTTAGGTGAAATCCACTTTAAAATTCCACTTGGAATCTAGTTAAAGTCAGAGCGGAATTTTTCATACAGGTATCAGTAAAATGACCCTCTGACCTAACATAACTCAAAAGCCAGGAGAACATACCAGCAAGTCCCTAAAATGTACACTCATGTGCTGAAGACAGATTTATATGCTCCAAATTGCATGATTTATATAGTAGGTGATATCAAACTGAAACTGTTTATCAGATCCAACAATGGTTTGGAGGTTGATTTATCAAGCAAAATCTTGATGTACAAGTGGAAAAATATCTTTCTGTGGAATAAGCCTATCAACACATATAATCATACCTTTGACTACTTAATAAAATTAGAAATAATATTCTTTAGAACATGAACTCTACATGCAAGTTGCATACCGTAATTAATATTCGAGAGATATTGGGATTCCATATAGGACATGCTGGAATTCCAAGAAATTGTTCAGTTCAGAAGGAGAGTGGAAAAGACCCTAGATAAATTTATTCAAAGAATGTGACTTCTGAGCATTGAATGTTGAACTTTGAACTGTGAGTTTTGAAATTTTCAATTTTTGAAATTGAATCACGCAAATTTTTATGAAAAGAATTTTCCTATTGTGGTGAATGCAATGCTACAATCTTTGTAAATAATAATGTCAGTATCATTTAGCATATCATAACATCATCAGGTGATTTTTTTTATACATTTAAAGGAGTATCCAGCTCCAACTTTGGTGTCAGTATCTTTTTTATATATAATGATCCTGTGTAATTAAATCTCTGAAGGAACAATAATGCTATGTGTCAAGCAATGAACATTGTGTCTTGGTTTTATGTCTTATTAGAGTGTTCATTTTTTTCATTCTGTTGTTGTATTAATATTTGTGGTAAGGGTGTACAGAGACTCTCATACTTCATTATCATAAATATTTTATTCACACACATTGTGCTGAGTGTTTTCACTTATTCCATACCTAAGTAGTAATGTGGGGCACCGTATGGACAACGAAATTATCATTACAGACCCCATGGACCCATATATAGACACGATTTATATAGAAAAATTTCACCCTGGGCCCATAGACAGACAATGGCATTTTGTATAGCACACCATGGGTCAATAAGACATCGCGGTACTGGACACTTGCAACAATGTAGCAAGTACTGTGACATCATGCCAACAGTTTCATTTCTATACAAAGTCTTATGCATTTGCGTTCATGTCAGTGGATAGTAGAGTATGTTTTAATTTTTTTAGACAAGAAAGATTAATCTTTCGAGGTAAAGAAGTGGCCCTGAAAAGGGATTTTACTTTTTCTCCTGTTGTCCACAGTTCTTCCACCAGCTAATTAATTTTCCAATTAGTCTTTTCTCCGTCTTTTTATTTTCTTCATCTGGAATCCAGTCTGGATGTCCCATGTCTCTCGAAGTCCTCTTTCTTGCTTTTGCTTTTTCTTCTCCTTTCTCTCTTTTGTCCAGGTGTATTTGACTTCTTCACATCTTATTTCTTTTATTAATTGTTGTAAACCCCACTGGACAAAATACTAAATAAATGTATCTTGCAAGAATCTCCTCACATGGATGAAAAGATGAAGGGCTTACTTCAATGTCCCTAATCCTACATACTTAAGCTTGATGAGTCCTCTTATTTTCCACCTCCTCTTCTATCATTTCTGCTACCTGGTCCCTGGCTATGAGGTTAGTGACTTAACTGGTCACAAAGTCTTAGCTGCCTGGTTCGCTCCATTCGTTTTTAAGCCTTTCCACTACGTAAGATGCATCCATCATCAAAAAATAACTGTCTTAATTCATTGAACAAATTAATTTTTTCTTATATATGTCAAGCAGGGACATGAACAAAAGCATCCCTTATGCTCACTTCATATATTGTTAACTATCCTCACCAACGAACTTGAATGCATTAAACATACCATATCTATTATCCTGATCAATTAACAGAAAGCATAAAACACAAACATACTTACTATCCACACCAACGAACACTAATGCATAAAACATACTCCTTTTTACCTTACACACTAATGTATTCAAATGTATAAAACATGCAAAGTATACTATACTCACAAATAAATGAGAAAACATGAAACACACCTATTTTTGTAACACAAACTATATCAATAATATACAACTAGTTAAAGTTCAATTAAAAATCTTGATTGGCACAGATGGTTTCCTCATGAGAATTTACAAATCACATAATTAAATTTTTCCATTGCCGTGCTGCTAATGTGGGAATGGAACTGTCTCTGGTACACGAGACACCATCTAGTCATGCAATATACCTGGGCCAAGGTTAATGAAAATCTCTCCAGCTGTTAAAAAATTATGGTTTGGACAAGGAAATGTTTACAAAGGATTGACACATAATGCCAGATTAAGATGAGTGTTATAAAAACATCAATATACATACCATAGTTTAACATGACAACTAAGTTACATGTCATCAGAAATGTTCATACCTTGATCATGTGAAATGACACAGAGCATGGTATGCAAAATACTCTCTAGTCATTATTATTGCTGGATTATCTGATAAGTAGATAAAGCAGATTCTTAAGGAACCAGTATTGTAGGGGCACACAAAATGAGAAATTATGGTTTAGTATTGTTTTTAATTTGAATTACATGGGAGAACACAATAAACTTTTTACTATATAGGGCCTCTAAAGGTCTTAATCAGGCCCTATTCATTATATGCCAGTATACATACATTCTTCTTATTATCTTAAATAACTTCAGAGCTACAGCTTGGATAGAAAAATTTAGTACCTTGACCTTAAGGACAGAACCATTCAAAGTAGCCCATGAAACACTGTCAGGTCATCATTGATATGAGCATTTTCAATTTCATATCTCATAATATGTGTTTCTAATTCAAGACTTGAAAGAAAAATATATATGTTGGCATGTGACCATACTCTTTAGAGAAAGACTATGAAAGTTACCAAAAGGACAACATTTTAAAAATGTTGAAAATACTAATTTTAATGACTTTAAAGTTGCAGCTAAGATATTACAAGTAAGGTACCATCAGATGACTGTGACCTTAAGTTCGCAGATATCATCATGATAGTGTTACAATACAATCTATGTAAACTAATTTTATTTTGAATACTAAAGTAGCCTCTGAACTACAGCCAAACCACTACAAATGATCAGGACCTAAAGAGTTCGATCAAAGTAGTGTGTCATGTGATAATACATTAGATCATGATGCATGAATATACAAAATTTTCATCTAGTGATTACTATCCTTGAGAATTTGTAAGCTAATCCTGACACAAAGATAGATAATATTTGATCTATGATTTTAACCTTGATAAAAATTTCATGAAAAATAAATGTCACATTTAGAAGTTATGATGTAAAATAAGTTGCATAACACTATTTCAACAGCCCTAATGCAAAAAGTGATCAAACTTCACATGTGACTTTGATCTTACTGACAGGACCATGTTGTTGGTACACATGACAGGTAAAAGATACACCCTCAAACTGTTTTTTTTTCATGGTGAATATTTTATGTTATTAATAATTTAACAGGCGACAGTTTGGAAACCTAAAACATGATACTGACCTGAGAACTGGCCTTAAAGATACATATAAAGTGACAACATCAAGTAATGATGTTAACAATAGCACATTTTATATTTATTATTTTATTTAATTGTTCATAAAGATAGTATTATCAACCTTTCACTGTGAAAAGAAACCATGAAGTTGTTATGTATGACATCTTAAGCACCGTTGTTATAAAATATGGGTAAAAGTTTACAAATTTTCAAGCCACTAATTATATGAGTTTCAGAGTTACAAACAGCACTCTAAAAGTAAATGCAACCATGATACGTGACTTTCACCTTCTAGAAAGGACAGCAAAACACCCACTAGTTCCTGGTGTAAGTTTATAAAAATATCATCCTGCAAGTACAGTAACACTTCCTAGGAGAATAATATTGGAGGATTGGGTACAAAATAACACAAGAATCTATGCACAATAATTCCAAAATTTTTTTAAGAAGCATGTATGGTTTTCACACTGAATGGTTGCATGGGTAAACATCAACATCAATGTAATCCATAGCAAGATACAGAACAAGAAACATGATTAGGTAAATGATATGGCATTGCTTATCACCAAGAATCTAATATATGTCACTTAAGGTATAGCCTGATCTTTGAGGAAATGTTTAAATATTGTAAGTGTGTCTCTTTTTTCTTTTTAAATATAATTAGTGTATATATGGTTACATGGTGTGAATCTTAATAGTTTTCAAGTTATGAGCCAAGGGCAAATCCCCTACTAAAGGGGAAATGGTCCAGGATACATGTTGGATATACAAGTCCATATTTTCCCTTGTGTCCATTAAATGTAAATGTAGTTGTAGGATGGGACCACAACAGCTTCCAATTTACAAGTAGGAGTAAATTCTCAACCCCAAGAAAATAACCTAAGGTCTGTGCTGGATATATTTGGAGTACTTGTTTTTAATAAGATATTTATAACAACCCTCTAGGTGGATACTATACAAACACCATGATTATGATATTTTTAGTTACTCTACACCAATGTGTGACTATCAGTCAATTGCCATATCAGTCTAAACAGGTATTGAAGACATCTATATTTCTCAGGGATAAGTAGCATACATTACTAAGATTGAGCATGATGCACATGCATAACAGTTTCTGTCCTTTTTCATTATTTTGAATTATTAAAGTGAATCAAATATCAAATAAAGTGAATCAAATATAATCAATGATTAAAGTGAATCAAATATGTCAGCAGATGTGAGTATACATTGATGACAGTTGCGTGTTTGGCTACTCTAAGAAATAAGATATTCTATTACTATCACACAATTAGTATCAACCATCAGCACTGGCTCTTAAAGATCTGAATGTGACTCCTGGATTTGACAATTCTGAGGTCAACTGACTCCTAATATGGAATTGCTAATGAGAGTTCAGTACTGTTGTTAGCCTTCTTTCTTTCCTGATAAATTTGACTTGATAGATTATACTAATTATTTGTGAAATCATAAATATAAATATATTCAGAAGACTCCCTAGAAATGGTTCTTCTTGTAGAACAGGGCTCTAATGGTAAGAAGTGACCATATCTTAATCCCTGTGGCAAGAAATTTCTGGCTGGAACAATGTGGATGTTAATAATTCAACATACATCTTTTGTCTTGAAATCATACAGAGAATAAGGAGTTAACATTGCTCTATAAACTTGTTTTGAGTAAAGTGGACTGCATTAGTTACAACCCAGCAAAATCCTTTTTTCTTAGGTACTATATATATATATATATATATATATATATATATATATATATATATATATATATATATATATATATATATATATATATATATATATATATATTTGTTGAGAAGGCATGAGAACTAAAAGAGAACAAAATTATGTATGCCTTTAATTCTTCATACAAACTTGTCTTTACTGTAGCTTTATTCAAGAATGTAAAGATGTTGCTAAGTATGTAGAAGAATAAGTCAAAAATGCCTTACTTATAATGATTGTCAGGCAGTCTGGGGTCGTAAGGGAGCGTAGTAGATTGTTACCCATGGTTTGTGAAGATATTAGATTAACTTAAGCAAACCATCACAATACACAAAGTAAAAGAATCACGTGTGGAAATATTTTGTTGGACTCCTAACATATACTTGCCTACCAAGCAGCACATGTTAAAATACAAAACTGTAGAGTAAATTACCCTCAAAAAAATTTTTACTTAGCGCTAGGGTACCAAGTGGGACTGGCCACCATTTCTACTTTTGTTGATACCTGTGCCTCATTTGTGGGTATTGTTACGTATATGTGATTAAATTGCTTGTGTGTAAGGTTAAAAATTCTTTTTATTTCACTTTTGTTTCATTGTATTGAATTGCAATGAATATTATTCTCAGATTCGGCATTCTATTTTTAGTAGTGAGATATACTTTTAGCACAAACTTTGTTTATTTAAGACGGTAATAGTAATATGTGAGAGATGGCATTTAGTTCGCCTTACCTTGGTAACAAATCAAGAGGAAGTTAAAATGATTGGTCATCTAAATGCGGTCATGCTTTCTCCTCGTGATCAATGTTTGTAAACAACTTATTTTTATGATTGGTTTATAAGTCAATCTGTTCTGCGGAAGTGATATAAATAGCCTAATAAGAGACCACATGACCAATTTCGCGAGATTTGAAGTGACGTTTTTGAGTGTAAATACGCATTCTTAATATTGTTTGGCCAGAGTCATTCAAAACCTTGATGGAACAAGGTGTAAGCATGTATTAATTAATCATTGTTACCAGAATAATTTATACTTCGTCTGATTGTTGGATTCAATAATTTATTTTCCTGTACACTCCACTCAACAATTTGACTTTCTTATAAAAATATTCTGACAGATATTCAAGGAAATTAATTCTGGATTTATTCGGAAACAAATACTGTGATTCAAGTAAGGAATTGTTGTCATTTATTCATTAGACTACATCTAATGTCATCGTCTTCCATATTCATACGTCGTCGGGACTCGAACCTGGATTCTTAAAGGACTCTTTAATGATGCAAGACTTGTTTTATTTTTAGAATCATATTTGTATTATGTTCACAGATTGTAAGTCATATTTACAAATTTTTACTTTGTTTTCTAGGGAAATAAATCGTTTTGATGAAATATACAAATCTGGTTGGCTTTTATTCTTTTCTTTGCTACTGAGTATGAGCCCTTGTCACGTAACATAAAAATTAGAGGCTCGTTCGGGATATATGAAATTTAGATAAATATTTCAAAAAATTCATTTTGAAATTTAAATTTCTCCTAGTTTCCAAATCCCAAGTACTAGTTTCATTTTTATTTGAAATCTTAAGTAAAAACAACAGGCTTTCATTTACAATGTCATCAAAAGTGGAAACTTTTCTTTCTTATCTAATTGAACAGCAATTAGAAAGTCTTAAGACAGATGAGTTTCTTCAACTTGCCAGAAAGCACGATCTTTCTGAAGCAACATTTTCCTTAACGAAACGAGAAATCAAAAATATCTTGATCTAAAATTTGGTGGGAAAGTGTTTTTGATAAACGTGTTTTGGCATTAGTCAGTAAGTCTATGACAGACACTGTCATTAAAGTAATGAACATGAAAATGAATATGGAAGTAGAGTTATGGAGGCTTGAGCTTCAGGAAAAAGAGAAACAAATGCAGTTGCAAGAGAAGCAATTGCAGTTACAATTTGAAAAAGATGAGAGAGAGAGAGAGAGAGAGAGAGAGAGAGAGAGAGAGAGAGAGAGAGAGAGAGAGAGAGAGAGAGAGAGAGAATACTATTTGAAAAAGAGGAGAAAATCACGGCCAACACTTGCTCATTTGCTCCATTTTCGTTTCTTTCTTTTCTCTTTCTTTTTTCTTTCTTTCTTCCTTTCTTTCCTTCTTCTTTTGTTCTTTCTTTCTTTTCTCTTTCTTCCTTCCTTTCTTTCTTAATATGTTAAGTTTTATCTATCCCATATTATCACGAACATCAAGTGCATTCCACTATCAAATAGTAGACAAAAAATGTTTAAATTTCAATAACAATTATTTCCTAAAGTAATCATTCCAATACTTCTTTCCTCCATTTGGACTGTTTCAGTCGGTATATTTTCCCGTATGTATCAAATTATGAATTGTTATGGCAATCATAATAATCTTCATCCACACACATGCTAGCTGAAGACCTCCTTGATAGTAGTGTTTTGGCATAAATTATCCCATCCCCATATAAAGCGTTATTTGACAAGCTTCTCCGATGTCTTGTTTCTATTGCATTTGTGTGGTCATAATCGTCTATAGGATAGTCAGCACTCAAGCACTGGGACGCACTTCATGTTTTGGAATCTACTGATGTAAAATAAAATGGTTAGGAATAGACATTAGGAGTTAACAGACTAAAATTGTAAACTTTGTCAAAGAATTTTTAATTATTACTTATTTTTCCGAAATTGTAGATAAGGATAATGAGTAGTTTTACAGTTTATTCGCATATACAATCAAGTAGAAAAGCGAAGGAAATATCTTATTTATATAAGCTTTTGGCTAAATTGCATATTTTAACAGTATGATGTCTGTCAAATTTAACAATATTGGGAAACATTTTGTTATCGTTGGGAATAAAAAAAGACTTTTGAATAGAATTGTTTTATTTACCGCAGTGGTAGCTGAATGTAGATGAAGAATTTTTTCTGTTAAATATGAATAAGAATTCGTGCAAAATTCTTAACACAAATTTTGTTAAGTGCTAAAAGACTAAAGCGTTGAGGTTATCCGTTCTTTGCTTGTATGTTTTCGTATTGGAAAGACGTGACAAACTAATTATTTAAATCGTCTTTGGGCACATTATGTTTGAAGACTATAGTGCACTATGATCCTTATAAAATCAACGATTATAAAATAATTTGACCCATGATAAGACGCTCGTCGTAAATATTATCAAATATATTTTATATTCGCATAAGCTAAGAATATCATAGATTGCATGATTGCTACATGTAAATTCATCTTGGCAAGAAAGAATACATGTATAATGTATGTTATTTGCCAAGACGCTGATTTACAAATATCAACGTGTCACTCGTCAAGCTTGTAACCTTTAAAACTATTTAGATTCTCTTCTTTTTTCAGTAAGTATGGACAATGTTAGTGCTGATATGTTTATTAAGATGCATATTATATAACGGTACACATAAAAGTGATGCAATATCAAAAAGGTATCAATATCTAAATGAAATATCCGACCTCGAAACCACATGACTTTCTCAGTCTTTTGTGGCAAATCGACAGCGATCTTTGCAAAACCTTTCTCTAACTGGACTAAAGGAAGAGATGATACAATGTTAATAGAATCGTTTCTCAGCTCATCGATGGATCTTGAACGGTGACTCTCCATAATGCTTTGGTCTCCTCTTTTGTCAAACAAAACTGATGGATCACGTCTTGGTAACGAGCTCTTGTTCACTTTCTTATGCGAGTAGAATAAATCGGCAACTACATTTTGTTCTTTATTTTTCTTCATTTCAACAAACAAGATCCGGTGCAGGTGGCCGTAAAGTCATAAATATTTGCTGAACAGCATAATTGTATTCGAAAGAAGATTGCGATGCACGTCCGATCGAATTCGTATCTAATATCTTCCAACGACTATATGGTTGTTTCCACGCACAGTCAGTTGCTATTTCATCGTAATGATATACATAATCATATCCATGAGCAGATTCCGATTGAATTGTTTCAGCTGATGATAATTGGAATCAATGTGCAAGTTACATTTTGTATTACTGAATGACTTTGCAGATCTTAGCCCCCGTACACACATTTGTTTCGATCCTTAAGATTGACTCTGGCTTGGAATTTATCTCTCTTTAACTCTGTACGTTCCGTTGAATTGTTTCTAGTTTCTTTCGGGATATATGCATTGCTAGAACTGCAAACAATCGTCTGAATTCCATTCTTGTATATGAAGTTATGCATCGTACTCATTCGTGCTGCAAATAATCAAATGTAAAACGTTGTGCAGATTATAGTATTGTCTACCAATGTTTTGGGCATTAATTTGCAAATTTTTGGCAAGAATTTAGCGGAAAAACGCAATATAATTTAACAGTTTTTCTCGATACACTATAAATCTGATTAAATGTAATTATGTGACCTACTCGACATCGGAAGAAAATCACGTCCAACACTTTGTCAGTTTATGACATACACTTAAACCAGTTTGAAAGGTTGTTTAAATCCCATATATGCCGTACAAGCATGGACAGTAACCATATTGCTGCCTTCTTTTAGATATGTATTATTTTGTCCAAATACCTCTACTTTGATATGTTAATTTCTTTAAATTAGTACTAATTGGATTGTGTAGTGTTAGTGAGTTATTTCTTTCACCTCATGTATTAATTTAATTTTATTATTATGAATTCTTGACATAAAGATGTTGTCGATATAAAAAAAACATTTGCATCCACAATGTACAATTGTGAGACGGTAGAAACTTTTTAAACTGGGAAATTAAATTCGTTAAGTGACCATAAAATGCACCATTTTCTAATTTAATAAACAGCTCGAAAGGAATCCACTCACTTCTATCAAGCAAAACAAATAGGATCGATTTTCAACTTATAACAAAATGCATATTATGTGATCTATGATAATGGGATATTATCTGACAAAATACGTTTCCTAGACTATAAAATCGGATGCAAAATGTTCACATCGTATAGTGCAATCCTTTTTGAATTAGAATAGCATTACAGTTGCGAAAACTACAAAGGTTTTAAGGAAAATGGTAAACTATTCGCATTGAATAGCCATTGCAATCCATATACAAACATATTGAGAGTTTTATTCCTTAAAGCAGTTTGCAGATTGTTTCCCTCGATAAAAGAATATTTAATCAAGAGACTGCCAACGTTTTTGTTTTATCCTTTTTTGACAACAAAAGTGTTTGGCTTTCAATGTTATCGCTTTGCCGTTCTCGAACACTTAAGCGCCCTAGCTAAGTACATATGGGGGTCGCCATGACATCTCATCACATAACTGTATTTAATTGGTGAAGATATAAAATACTCGTATTATATTCTTGTATAATGTCCGCTATTGTTGAATACATACAGTTCAATTTCCATATTAATTTAGCCTTAGCTTATGCGTTTTAGTCATGTACATTAATCTTTTCAGAATTATACACACATTGATTATCATGTTATTATATACAGGTTTCATAATCTAACAATTAATATTGTAGCGCACAATTTTGTATTAAAAACGACAAAAAGCCGTTTCTACTGTTTTCGCTGCCGTCGGATACGTAGAGCTAAGCTTTCTACTAATAGTTTAGTCATCGAATACACTTCATAGTATCTATAAGCAACGTTTAGGTGATTTTATTGGCCTATTATAAACTAGCGATATCAAAATCAAATCAAACTTCAAAATCATTAGGTCTAGTACACTGGCCCTGAACCAGTCAACTAAAGAACAACCTTGTCCAGTTTTCAAGAGCAAGGTCATGCTACTACTGTGTTGTTGCGTACGGTGACTAGCTGACCATCTTAGCGTCTCAGTGTCCATGAAGCAAGTTTCACGAACCCATTTTATTCAGACAGCCTCGTGTATCAGTTGTACCAGCACACACAAACACACACACACACACACACACACACACACACACACACACACACACACACACACACACACACACACACATATATATATATAATTTTACAGGCTGACATAGGACCGCTTGATGTCTGCGTATTAATAGTGCTAGTCTATCTTTGATTGCTGAGATTGCTTTACTAGCAAAATTACCAGAAGCGCCTATAACGTTTTCACGAACAACATCAATAGTTTTCATACTCAGTTGCTTTGCAATTGGTATTGCGTTTGGGGATGTCCTTCTAAATATATCCTGAACAACGGCACCTAATCCATCTCTGTAGGTTGTTTTGTATATCGGTATTTGAGAATTTATCATCTTGAAGATGGTTGGTCCACGTTGAGTACTATGTAGTATCATATTTTTATAACCATTATATTTAGTTACATACTTAGTCGCTATAATAATCATCAGCGATTTCATTACCGAGAGACTGATACACATTAATATCCATGATACATCCTGTAAATAATCTTTCCCAAATATCTGCTTTTTCATTAATGATTTCTGGAGAATTATTATCAGCTCGTTTTCCTCCAATCAGAATTTCTAGCCATTCAACATCGGCAAGGACATTGTTGGGACACTGAGTGATATGACCACTTCCTACCATGGCAAGGCCACATCTAAAAGAGGTGTCTGACGGCAAATATTCTTCTTCCTCACCTTTTGTATGGGCTGGTTGTTGTTGTGTTTGTAGTTTTGAAGATTATGACACTATTTGTTGTTGTTTTGTATGTTGTAATATTTGCTGTATTGATGGTGGTGATGATTGTTGTTTTGTGGCGGCAGTGATTATGATGTTGGTGGTGGTAGTTCCAATAATGTTTGAGGATCTAGCTGTGGTTCCGATGTTGTTTCATGACCTGTCTGTATTCATTTTGTATATTTTTCTTTTGGTTTTGCTGCTTCTTCTTTTCTAGATCGAATTAATTCTTTAAGTGCCCTAACATAATTCTATTATAATGGATCATCATTTATAACTCGTTCAACATTCATACGTATGTGATATAATATTTTCTGATATTATTCACGGGTTTAAAAATCTTCAGGGTATTCAAGTTTCATTTATTTATCTCTTTGTCTAACACCACTAACAGCAAACTTATCTAATTGATCGAAATTTCAATATCAATAATTACTAAAACAGTATCTTCATTAAATTTATTTGACAGTTCAGCAGTACTAGTCATTGCAATATTATTTTGTTTAGGGACAGGTGCTTTAGCGCCTTCAAGTATTTCTTGCATTGGTTGAGCAGCAGCTATTTCGACAGGAAGGTCTCTAAAAATCGTGTTTGTTTTCTTGGTTCTGTTTGCGGTTTTCTCTAACACAGGTTGAATACCCTAAGTTGTCTCAGTGATAGGTTTAAATAATTTTTTTTGTATCCTCTTCAAATTCAACTAGAGATTCCTGACGTGACTGTAGTTGTTGTTTAACAGAATCACGAACAGGTAAATATTTATAAATTGCCTCCAGTCGCTCTCGAGCCTATATAGCTAAATGAGGTTATACAGTGGTCATTGTTAAATAATATTTATAATAAATGTTTAATTGAATTGTTCCGTTTCGCAAGCAAAATGCTTAAAAAATCTCTATAAGTAAATATGTCTGTCTGCATGTATATCTGATTGTCGGTAATGTATGTATGTATGTATGTATGTATGTATGTATGTATGTATGTATGTATGTATGTATGTATGTATGTATGTATGTATGTATGTATGTATGTATGTATGTATGTATGTATGTATGTATGTATGTATGTATGCATGTATGTAATGTAATTTAATTGATCAAAAATAATCAGTAGGATACTAAGCGGTTTCCCTTCACGGGGCATCTTGATAGCCCGTGTGAGTTTCATGGACTCCTTACATTGTCGTCTCTGTTATGACTATTATGTTCTGTTTCCATTTGGCTAACATTCTTTCTGAATGTTTCTTTGGGTGTGCTTCAATGGTGTAGAGAGATCAGGCATGTTACTGATTATTTTATGGAGGCACCTTGCACAGGCACACCCCCCCGGAGAATTTCTAATCGACTAAAGCGAAACATTATAAATTGAGAGGGCTGTCTAAGCATTGTGGTTTCGATAAAACCCCACTAATTTTCCACGGGGGAGCGGTTCGTGCAATACTCACCACAACATGGAGACGTGGCGAGGAATTTATCGAAACCGGATGCACTGTGCCGCCACAATTATAAAAACCTTGGCTACCCCTGGACCAAAAGTCCATCCGGTGCGCCATGGCAGTCGAACCGCAGAAGTTCAGCACCAGAGTTCCAACATTCTATCACTGAGCTAACGCACTCGACTACCAATATACGTTTCAGACATTATTATATGGTTATCATACGATAGCATTATATACCCGATTTTATAAATAAATAAATATTTTTAATTGTATTAAGATATATAACCATTTATATGTATGAATCGATTAAAATATATCACCGTTTGTATATATAAATCAAAATAATTTAAAATTACAACCATGAAGACGGAAATAAACGCTGCGCACAAAATCATGAACTATGATAAACTCATCCGCTTGTGCACAAGCTGTTCTGTTTTTAAAGCCTATGCATAATGGGTGGGGTGCAACTCCTTCTTTAGACCTGTTAAATGTAATATTTGTTTCTAATGACCCTTAAATGTAATAAGTCTACAACTAAAATATATCACCGTTTGCATGTATAAAACGTAATAATTGAAAATTACGGACACAAAGGCAGAAATAACCAATGCGTCTTAGAAAATCGATAAGCATAGGTTTCTATGCGCAAGCCGCTCTGTTTTAAAGCCTATAGCGAACATATACATGTATACTCACACTGTAAAGTTAGCTTAAAACGTTATTTGTAGCGCCGACTGCTATACTATGGGGAAAAACTGAAACCTTGTTATTATATTGCGACATGTGCCTTAGGTTTACAGTGAAATTTAACAAGCTTACAGAGATTCAGTTAATCACAGACAGGCGGATACGTTTAGTTGATGGAAATACATTGGGCAGGGGAAATCATCGTTTAATTTACTATGTAGAGTTATCTCGCTTTATATATGCAAGACATGGTCTGGATAAAATCTTTGGTTAATCCACAGCAGCAAGGGGAGGGGGTAAATGATAACAATTGAGTGCCGCTTTGCAAGTAAACGAAATCGTGAAAAAAATACGTCAACGATATGATAACAAAACTGGGCTAATCTCCTGACTTTTTCAGGTTGTTTATTACCGGCTATTAACCATATAGAAATAAAAAAGTTAGAGACTTTGGTTTAGCGTTATTTACCTTTTTTTCAGCCAGTTGCAAGAACGATTTTTTAGGTAAGTGCTCGAGAAAAATGTTGTAGGGTTCACCTTCCTTGCTGCTTGTTGTTTTCTACTTTAATTATTGTCTTGCTTTTATTTAGTTTTTCTGCTAAATAAATCAACACAAAATGATCAAGTGAGAGCTTTTTCAAGCTGGTCGAACACGTCTTACTGCTTTTGTCTCCTTATCCTTCTTGCCTCATTGTCTAGCACTAAAAGTTTTTCTCTATAATAACCTGCATTTTGAATTTTTGTTGTCAATATAGCCTTTGTTATCTTTATCAAAGGTTTGATGTGCCAATATTGATTTTTGGGATCAAAAGTAGACATAGTTAATCATATTACGAAATAAATTCATAAAGGAATGTTTGACAGTACCTTTAGAAATATGTGTGCTAATTACATCACCTCCATCCATTAATATCGGTGCTTTTTTCGAGGTATTTAATACAGTGAAAAACTGTTTGAATACGTTTCATTATTTTAGTCGGTAAAGTGGTCATGGCATCCATATTTTTTCAGTCTTAATCGCAATGTTCGAAACAAGTATAATTTACATTTAAAAAATATATATCGAATTTTCAAAAACGTATACTTCACAAATTAGGAAGATGGAATTACCAATGCTAATGAGACAATGTCAAAGAATACGTCATCACGACTGACCTTCACATCTACAATAATTACAAACACTAAGTAAGAGGACATATTTCACATTTGTGTACAGAATCCTAACAGGTGTACTTAAAACACGGTTGATTTATGTTTGAAAACAAAGCCTCACTTCATAGGAGAAAGGTTAATCGGATATGTGTAGTCATTAAATTATACAGGACTCGTGTGAATCACATGGATGTAATCATCGGATTCTACAGGGCAAGTGCTAAGTGGATGAATATAGTAGTCAACTTCTACAGAGCGTGAATGAATTGGACTCAGGTATCCATCGAGTCCATCATTAACTTGGACGCAGTCAAGCTTCAGTGAATGCTCATTTTGTGCAGGAACTACATTTTGGCCAAACTGTGTTACTTTCTTGACTTGCACACAATCCATGTCTAATTCTGTACTTAATTCGCCATTTTTATTGCTTCTAATTGTCAAGGAATTTCCAAGTGAGCTTCTCTCCGGAAGGCATTCGTTTCCATCATCTCTATTAAAGTCTTTCAAAGTATTTCTGTTTGATTCTCTGTCCGCACGTAAGCTAGAAAACATAAATTGCAATGTTTTCAATTAAACTGACTTGCAAACCACGCAATGTCTATATATACATATACATAAACATACAGACACACACACACACATATATATATATATATATATATATATATATATATATATATATATATATATATATATATATATATATATATATATATATATACATATATATATATATATATATATATATATATATATATATATGTATATATATATATAAAGTTACTATATCGATCTTCAATATATATTTTCTAGAAAGTAAACAATGAGGTTATTCATAACATGATGTATCAGACAGGTATATTCAACTAACATGTATCAATTTCAATATAAGTGAAGTTTGATGGCATAGTCACTATTTGTGTGTCTTTTTAACTAGAAACAAGGCATGAATCATTTCCCTGGTACTGATTATATCAGTTTCAAGGCGCTGACAACTATACTTACCAGATCGTAATTTTGTACCGAATATAGGCTATGAAAACAGCAGCTAAAATTCCTCCCATACTGAGCACAACATACAGCAGCGGATTAACTGTAATGTAAAACGTTCTTATTTTGTGACATCAATTTTGCCTCTGTATAACCTTCTCCCATACAATACTTACATTGATCTTACATTGAAGTAGTAAAAGGCATACATTATATTAAAATACTTTAAACGTTGGAATGTAATTATAGTGATCAAAATAACTAGGAATACAGAGACAAGAATATGGAATAAAGTAAAGCTATGGAATCAATAATGAAATGTAATAGTCAAAATTAAGCAATACTAATATGGTTTAAATTTGCTTTATTTTCTTGAGATGAACCGAGTTTGTCGTCAATATGAAGACTTTATAACAAAATGATTCATCGATATTCCCGTTAAAATTTGAAGTTCTTTAATATCCTAACTACTCTCCGTTGAGTGTATTTCAGAATATTCGAATATTACATAAGGAGATTGGCAAATAATTTAGAGGCAAACAGCTCAAATTCGATACTATTTTTGTAAACGTTGAACTTGACGGAATACATTTTATTTTGGCAACATGAGAGATAGCTTACCAGAAACTACAAATGACCATGCCTGGAATTTAAGGAACTCTTGACTACAGCTCTCTCTCTCTCTCTGTATATATATATATATATATATATATATATATATATATATATATATATATATATATATATATATATATATATATATATATATATATATATATATATATATATATATATATATATATATTCAAAATATGCAACAAATTATTGTATTATTTACAGCAGAATCGTCTCTCGATATCATTACTACGGTGGTGAAAATTTCGCCAAAATCTTTGATAAATGAAATTCAAAGATGTTCACGCTATTAAAGAAATGCAGGTTGTTAGAATTGATCGCTTTTAGCTTACATAAGCCATCTTTGTTGAAACTAAATGTTTCTATAAGATATCTTGTAAATTGAAACAATATCTTTATGAAATGAAAGTTGAGTGTAATTAATTTTATACCTTTCTCACATACCTTTTTGAAGGGAGTTTTACTTATATATCGTTATTAAATACCAGATGATTGTCTTCACGAACTTTACAAATATAATGCTAAACTTTTTTTTAAGACCATTGAACATTTTAAATGTGATGCAGAATATTATAATGCAATTTCTATATGCGATTGACGAGTCTGTTCCAAGTTACAATATTATTATGCAAACATCAATAAACAACGCCTGCATCTTATTTCATAATTGTTTCAGTCAGAATTCAACTATACATCGATACGCGTGTCGTATGTTTTCCTTGAAATATACTCACTTTCCCATTCATAAACAACGCCTGCATCTTATTTCATAATTGTTTCAGTCAGAATTCAACTATACATCGATACGCGTGTCGTATGTTTTCCTTGAAATATACTCACTTTCCCATTCATATAAAAAAGCATAAATCATTTTCATAGATTAATGTTATCCTTCTGGAAGAGATTTCGACCTTACACATAAAAGCAAACAGTATTGTCCAATATGAAAGAAGCGCTGTACGAAATAAAGCCTGGATAGAGTGTATTTCTTCTTTTATAATAATATATTTTTATTGGTGTCTTATATTTTCTTGTTAGCACTCTCTATATCTCAAGTAAGTGAGCTGACAGCTTGGGCACCTGCAGTTGTTATGATTATTTACACGTATGAACGAGTTTAGGCCACCTAATAATTTAGACATTACAATGTGTCTACGGCTGTCAAGCCAGATAAAAAGGTCTACCATGTGTTATAATTTGAATGGTGTTTAACATTCTTAGCTTGTATGTATTATATATATATATATATATATATATATATATATATATATATATATATATATATATATATATATATATATATATATATATATATATTAGTTATATATAGATATAACCGGACATATACATACCTATCTAAAGTAAATATTTACCAAAAATAGTGGTAATAATAATAGGATTAATATAATGTCGAACAAAAGCACTTCAGTGCAAATTTATATTGAAAGTTGGCACAATAACTACCGTACGGTGCATATGACTACAATTGGGTAATTTACTTTAAACATATACTACAGAAAAAGGCTAGAACTAAGCTATGATGAGCGATCCAACTAGCTTCGCAGACATACATAGACAGACAGACAAACATATATAGAGGCAGAAACATAATGATTGGTTGATTCATTTATTCAATGTTTAAAATGAAAATCATTCTTTCTTTAATGCATATGCAGCCTTGTTTGTTAAGATGGTAGTAGATATAGCTAACTTTAATCCTCTAATTGCCAAAGAATAAAAGAAAGAATATAAATTTGCAACATTTTTGAGGTACTACCCATGTTTATCTTATGGCATTAAAACTTAATAATTGTTTATCTCCTACGGATCTTACCTTGTCCTGTATCTAGGCTCGATGTTGTCGTTAGATATTTTGTAATGGTGGTATCTGGAGAATACAATAAAACTATATCCAATGATTCAGACGAGATACTAGAAATTAAAATTCATACACTTCCGAAACAGTTGTGTTACAAGTCGTGTGTCGCTTATTCACCCATTAAATTCGTCAATGGAAGAAAGGTTACTTTAGTCGTTACCAGACTGGTGCTTTCTACAGTATGTATGATTCTATATAACCTATTGGGCCTTCACAAAGTTTGAATAACTTATTTGTTTGAGAGAGAGAGAAAGAGAGAGAGAGAGAGAGAGAGAGAGAGAGAGAGAGAGAGAGAGAGAGAGAGAGAGAGAGAGAGAGAGAGAGAGAGAGAGAGAGAGAGACGAATGGATTACGCGACAGCGTCCCTGTGAGATAGTATAGCCATTTTTATTTTTTTTCAATGGAAATTAATGATACAATAATCTCAGCAAAATTGATGCCTGGGAGCATTTCTAGCCTGATATTCTGAAATGAACTTAATTATACAGAGTAATTTAACGCTCTACTGACTTCACATGTATTAAATGTTCTTGCATTAAACATTATAACCTTTGTCTTCGAGGGTTGTAGGCTCGGGTATGTGAGAAAGCATGCCAACTGCTTCCCCTGGGTTGGCAGTTCTTTTCGGGGTTTTCTATGTTCTACCTGCACCACTTATACTATCCATCATATAGAGCATATCTAATGCTGAAAAATGGCGCTAAACCCACCAACAACAGCAACAAAATAAACATTATCTTTCGATAATATTATAGCTTCCCGGTAATGAAAATGCAGTTCTTTTCATAGGTATGTGTGGTTTTAATAAAGAAAACAAACTCGTTTTTATAACTGGCAAACGTTTTTTGAAATTATACTTAATCCGCACATCATAAGCATTACCAGAGTTTTTCTAAGAATCTTTCCATTACATGTAACGTGCTCAACGTTGCTGGTGGTAGTCATAGTCTGTAACTTTGGAAGTGCAGCAAAACATCCTTAAAACAGGACTGTTCTACCACCAGACCTGTTTATAATCTCTTTACTAGTATTGTACAAAATCAGATAAAGGGAATGACCAGACTGACATGTATACACACACACACACACACACACATATATATATATATATATATATATATATATATATATATATATATATATATATATATATATATATATATATATATATATATATATATATATATATATATATATATATACATACATACATACATACATACATACATACATACATACATACATACATACATACATACATACATACATACATACATACATACATACATACATACATACATACATACATACATGTTGCTCAATTAGGTTCCAGCGACAGTTCCAATGGTCCAGTTATTAGAGAGTTATCACTGGATATGGAAGTTTGCGGGTCCAAACCCCAGCCATGTCAAACCAATGACATACAAACATGATACTAACAGAAGCCTCGCTAGGCGTTCGGAATTAAGAGGATAGTGTTAGAACTGATCAGGCTGGTGTCACAATAAAGAGACTGGCAGGGACATCAACCTACATGTCTGCAGCGTGAATCACGGATGATGCATATTACTATAAACTGCCGCACTGCATACACCGTAGCGATAAAACTAAAATTGTTAAAACTGCCACATTGCATATATGTACCGATATAACTGAAAAATATATAAAGCTACTTGACAAATCAAAATCACATACACATACACACGCACACCCTTTTTTCCAATCGTGTCATATTTGAATATTACGGTCAGGGTACGATAATCAGCATTACTTAGGGTAATTTTTATCAGAAGGCACATAGGCACACCATGAAAGACGCATATGTCAACAGTATGCACGCGAGGGTGCAACACGACATGTCTTGGGAGTAAGACAGTAAGCAAGCAATAGTTTCAAGTTGCCAGCTCGCATATTAATTCTACGGACTTTCTACGGGGATCTATATTCCGTACCACGTTTCACTCTTAAGAACTGGAGTAAGTCATCGCAACCAAGATGATCCGATTACGTCACGACCGGACCTTACTATGTACCTTTGATCGTATGGGTCAAAAACAAAATTGAACATACATATTTAGCAACCAGACGAGAAACACGTTATTCCGTTTCATGATTAGCATAGGGCTGCTATTAATTTTCAGTGTTCAATAACTAATTTTTATGAATCAGTTTAAATTGCATTGTTTCTGTTGGAACTTCCTAATTTCGATGACAATTTTTTTTCAGGCATTCTTTTGGAGCAATCTAACATTCATAGTGCGTCTAGCTACATAATACGTATGATTGTCAGCGTGGTGCCTCGCTTACCAAGAGATGTCGTTACACATGTTCTCTAGGCTTAATCACTTTTAGAGAGCCCCTGCTTAGCGAAAGCTTCGACGTAACGATAACTAGTCTACAAATTGCTGCGATTGGCCCGACAGCGATAAAATGCTCTTATACAAGATAGACAGTTAAAATGTTGGAAAATAGAATAAAAAGATGTAACCATTGTCTTTGTCGCAATCTGGCTTTGAAGAAACATTTTGCACTATTAGGTATTGTCTTTATAAATTCCGATTAATGTTCTGGCGTCTGCAAAAGAAAATAGCATCAAACTGATGACGTACTCGTCCTTCCAAGTGTTCCTCTGTGCTTTCCCCTTCCCCTTCAGTATCCTGTGTACAACCGCCAATTGCCTTATGTGCATAATGTAAACGTCTGATCTGTATTCACAGATTAATAACCAAAGTAATCTGCACAAGATGAATAGTTGCCGGTGTATTCTTGTCCATTGCATAAATATGTACAACAAAATATATCATACAATATAAACAGGTACAGAGTGTACGTGTACAACTACATATTATAACAATTATTGTTAAGAGCGTGTATGTGACCGGTAAATTTAAAACAAGGGTTTGAAACACGGACACCTGGAGTTATTTAGTTTATTTCATATGTTACTTTGCTTTAAACAATAATAGGAATGCTACTCCTGATATTTTATTTTTACTATGCAGGAAAGAAAGAACATAACATTAAAACCCTAATCTCAATGGAAAAAGGAAGAAATCCGTTATATTTAAATATGTTATACCTGTTGCTAGCAAATGTTTGAGTCAAAAACTAAACCGAACATTTGCTTATTCTGAAACAAATAATGGCAATAATTCATTAAAAAATGTTTAAGTTTTCAATCACTCTATAAAATATTCTTTATTATTTCGTTTCAAGTAAATAGCCTCTTTAGAATGGCTTCCATGTTCTATTTGCGCACAGAGATCATCTCCGTGTGGCACAAATGTCTTGATACCAGTATGAACACTAGCAGTCTCCTTGGAAACGTTTGTTATAATTCAACTACACCAACAATATATAAGTCTCATTCAATATAAAGATACCATATCTATATAAATTGTTATGAAATACAAATACCTTGAATGTCGAGAAATAAAGAATCCAAAAGGCGACCTTTGTCATCCCAAGCAAAATATGAACCTTTATGTAACCATCCAATTTCGGGAATGATGAATGAAAACTCTCCTTTTCTCAGTACACAATTTATCTTTTCCACTGATACAGCATCTGTATATATGCAGCTGTCGTTAGTAGCATTATAAATTAGAACAGGTTGGGTTAATTTGGAAGTAGGATTGTCAACCGTTATGGAAGACGCGTTTAGGTCATAAAATACGAATGAAAGTGTGCTTGGATTCCTAATGTTTGCCACATATATGCGACCTGCAAATAGCAAGAAATGACAAAGGATAATCAAACAGTCTTGGTGTTTCCTTGCGAATAAGGTCAAATAGAAACAATGATATACTTAACTCTATATGTACATTGATAATGATATGTGAATATATGTTTTTCCTCACAAAATCATGTATTTGGACAAAAAAATACATGAACGGCTTCTAAATATTTCTTAATAATATATTCCTGATAAGTCAGCATGTACATCAGCCAACACTATATCTAATAAATTACAAAAAAGTGCGCATCATTGCGGAATTTAACAGACGACCTATTCGAAGTAACACATGCAAATATATCCTATCTTTTACCTCTCTCAAAGTTCACTGTTTGATACAAAACATCCAACTTTCTTTTCACCCTGCCTCAAGAAAGTGTGAGATTATTTTTTATGCAAATCAATGAATACGTACACTATTTGTGTCCTTTTTATATTACCCCGAATACTTATTGTGTTAGTAAGTATTAAAAACATCATATAAATCAACATTAAAGGTTTGGGGTCTAAATTGTCTATAGAGATCTATAGAATTGAACCGATTCACTGTGTCCACTCTACATTTTGTAAGTAGATAGCCAGGATTGGTCACAGAATTGTCTTGAACCATGAGTAGTTATTAATTAGGAGAAGTTATTCCGGCTTTGTGAGATCAATGACAATGACACACACGCATACATACATATCTATATACATATATACACACACAGACGCACACACACATACATATATATATATATATATATATATATATATATATATATATATATATATATATATATATATATATATGCAACAATGTATGTTCATGTTTTGCCTCTCTCTCTCTCTCTCTCTCTCTCTCTCTCTCTCTCTCTCTCTCTCTCTCTCTCTCTCTCTCTCTCTCTCTCTCTCTACAGCTATACATATAGTCTATATTCAGTTGACAAGAAATGTAAGGAATGCTTACGAGCGACAAGGATAATTGTATTCCCTTCCAGTTTGGAATGAACATTTACTTTGTAGTTTCCACTGTCATAAAACATGACATTTATTAGCAGAAAACTGAAATGATCATTGTGCTGTTCGATTCTGTCTATTCGGCCAGTATAATTTCTGTTGATAGAAATGTTTTCGCTTTCTCCTTTCTTTCTGCGATAGATCATGATATTAGAAAAGTGTTCATTACTAATGTAACCAGAGAAGTTGATTTCCAAAAGTGTTTCTCCCTCAGTTTTATGCGCATGAATAGACACAGTTGCATTATCACCCTGAACACTTATCGTCGGATTCAATTCTGCAAAAATGAACAATGAATCTTGTAAGATATACATAAAGCGTCCCATTTACGTTATTAGTATAAATCGTGATTAATGTATTATATACATAAAAAAAACTTATTTGTTTTAATATCATGATGCTGCTTCCGATTTTATCACTTATTTTATGCCTTCAATATTAAGAGCAGCATTGCTAGCTATTTCCTTGTCTCATAATGCTATAAATGTATGAAATATAAACTTTTCAAGTTTCCACCTATTGTATAAATTTAACTTACCTTTCGAATGACCTATTTCAATGAACAAGAGTAAAACAGATATCCTGGTCACAACATCCATGATCATTCTAATAATATTTCAGCATGTTGTATGCGGTCTAGACTTCCGATTATCCAAGCCATCGTACCTTATATTACGCAAAAGAAAAATTTAGCATGAAAAAAAATAATGTGTGCATTCTACATAGCGGGTACATTAACATACATGAACTTTGATGAGTTAAGGAAACGAATCACTGGTTTAGCGCATATATTTTTTGGGTGTGTATTAAGCAACGAACAAAAGAGGACAAAGTTATAAGTTTAAATAAAGAATGGATCAGTCACTAGATGATTCAGCCTAATTACCATGACCTATAAACTTCTTTATTCTTTACCGGGGCTTGTGAAAAATATTGTGTACCGGATACCATCCTGTATGATTCATGGAAATCTATTAATTTTCACGTGTTGTTCATTAGAGGATTATCTACTTCCTTTCTTTTGAACAAAGGCATTCCCTTTCACAATACAATAGATGCTTGTGTTGAGCTGACGATGGGTGTGAGAGAAAATGCACATATTTTTCAAAATAAGATCTATTAATATTATTTCTATCGTACGTATAGTTTCTGTTGTTCATGTCATGGGTGTTGTATGTACTTTGCAGAGAACAAAGACATTTTTTGCGTGTTTGTGTGTTCACATTGCTGCGATATCTGCCAATGTGGCAGTTGATTGTGATGTCGAGTACTATGACATTATGCCGCGGACATGTTTCCTGATGTCTCGCCCAGTCGCACTTTCCTGACACAATGCTAAGCAGCTCTAACCCTAACCTTTCAATGCCAAGCGCCAATATGGCAGTGGATGTTATCAATTGTATAAGCCTTTATTTTAACTTTTATTTAATTTACAATAATTCTTATTGTATGTTTTTGTGTGTCTTTGTGAGAAAGAGAGAGAGAGAGAGAGACAGAGAGACAGAGAGCATACAGAGAAAGAGAGGGATGAAAAAGAGAGCAACAATAAAATAGCACTCCAATTAACAACAATTAGTGTTATACATTGTTAAGCATGACATTCCAGAGAATCATGACATAATAATGTAGATATATAAATAAAGAAAAGTGATATATATATATATATATATATATATATATATATATATATATATATATATATATATATATATATATATATATATATATATATATATATATATATATATATATATATATATATATATATATATATATATATATATATATATATATATATATTGTCCGCATATGCAATGCTATGAATAGTGGGATTGAACTTCAAATAATATTTAGATGGAACAAGAAACTTATTAATCCTCCATAGATTAGCACACAACTGTGGATGTTTATTAACGAACAAGTCTGTCAGCTGCAGAAAGCAGTACGTATTTGTCGTACAACTTCCTTTTGTAAAAATGAATCAGACCATTTGATATTACTCTGTCACGTTCACTAAAGCCAGTTAGATTGATACTTGTCGTGTGTTAAGTTACAATAATAGATTCACAAGAAAATGTTTTCCCTTTAAAACGGATGTGTGATATAATAATAATCAATGTGTATCTTCGATTAAAATTCACTCAGACCAGAAACGAAGAAACACGAATATTACCAAGAATTCAGAGAAATATGTTGTGTACTATCAGACATTCTTTAACAAATATAAATATATGTCAACTCTGGTTTTTGTTTCTAATTTGTTGCATGCATTTCCTTGCTATATATGATACGAGAAGAACTGAAAATATGTGAGCTTTAAGGATACATACTAGATTGAGACTGTTTTCCTGTCTGCAAAATATATTTTAGGACTAAAGAATTGCTCATATTATTGTTTATATTTTTGACAAGAAATATAATTTCCGTATTGCATTTGTGCCTAATTATAAGATATTCAACGACATATACGTCTGCATGCACATGTGTGTATGTTGAACTTATCACATTATATGAGTATGAATGTCTATCTTTCTTTTTTCCTTTCTTTCCCTTTTCCTTTCTTTCCCTTTTCCTTTCTTTCTTTCTTTCTTTCTTTCTTTCTTTCTTTCTTTCTTTCTTTCTTTCTTTCTTTCTTTCTTTCTTTCTTTCTTTCCTTATCTCTCACTCTCTCTTTATACTTACACACACACACACACACACACACACACACACACATATATATATATATATATATATATATATATATATATATATATATATATATATATATATATATATATATATATATACATACATATATATACATACATATATACATATATACATACATACATATATATATATATATATATATATATATATATATATATATATATATATATATATATATATATATATATATATATATACATACATATATATATATATATATATATGTGTGTGTGTATATGTGTGTGTGTATGCATGTATGTCTTTCTGTGTCTATATGTGTATTCATGGCTGCTTTATATTCCACTGAAAATCATGTCGGAGATAGATTGAAATCCACCAACTTATACAAAGATCTGTTCACTTCGAAATCGGATAAAAGGTGACATAGATAAAAACCGGAAGTGAGTTTAAACATACAATTAGAGAGGAAACTTTATCAACAACACATGCATTTTCCAAACAATGATCTACTCGACGAAATAAGTAATAAAAATATCAGAAGAGAAGCCAATATGACAAAGTTGATATATTATTTAAAACTATCAGTAACAGATACTTCCTCGAACACTTGGATCCAATTTCTATTGTTTGCCTTCCTATTCTGTTTGTGCAATAAGTGTTTATCATATTGAGTTTGAAATTGATAAATGATGAATAAATATTTAGGACCAATTAAAGTATCAGGTTACAATCCCGCTAAAATTTGGAAATACATTCGGTATTTTTCATGCAAATATTTAAAATCTTGTATATGAAATGTAGAACACAAAACGATATTAACTCATCGTCTGAACTTTTTGTATTAACAACAGCCAACCCGGCAATAACCATTCAGAACCTATTGTTTATTGATTGTGTGTTGTTGTGTTTGCAAATATTTAGTATTATCAATTTTCCATTGAAGTATGACGAGTTTTAAAAATTTATTTTTGCATTGTCTTTTCATTAGTTTTCATTTTCGTTTGTTTTCTTGATTTTCAGAGATAGATGTGATTCCCACGTGATCAAGATACCCGCCATGCCAGTATACACGTTCAGATTTGACTCTTTTCCAGACCTTTCCAGGTTATTTCATTATGAATTTTAGACGACTTAATAAACACCACTGAAGTAAAAAAAAATGATGTAATCACAATGCACTAACTTCAGAGCAAAGAAGTATTATTGATTCCATTACAGATATAAATACTCATTTATGTGTAAAATATTTGTGATTGCCAGCTTAACTACCAAGGTTTCTTATTTCAATAAATATATACACATAAAAGGCACTTCTTGTTCAAATAATTTGGTTTAATTTTTTGTCCCTAATTACAACATGCTGTACCTAAGCTTGAATGTAGACGCAAATCTATTAAAGACAAAGACAATGAATTTTCAACACCGACAGTTTCGATGGTGTGCTTTGGAAGAAGTAGGATTACGTAGCCTGGAGACGAAACACCTAGAAGCAAAATATCTTACTCTGCAGAGAAAGTATGAAAATGTTCTATCTCAGCTGGGCAAATGGGATTGAATTGAAATGCTGAACAATATTTATAGAATAAGCCTAATAGCAAGCACTTTATACTGAACACTTCATGTATAAATGGAATATCTTATGAATATTTAGTTGGCCTCTGCTTGTTCAGAAGAAATGTTGCCTATTGCCCGCATTCATGTTACAAAAACAATATAAATATATAAGATCTAATACGGTTCTAAAATTTGCAACAAAGTCGGCATATATAATCCAGTACCTTGGAAAGGTGCGATATGACTACCAATTGCAGTTCCAAACTGTTGGAGATAGTTTACATTACAAAATTGGAAAGCGTTTTATTGAGTATATATTTCATCAAATCAAAAACTTGTTTTATTGATTGTTTACATGTATATTCGTTTTTGTACAAGGTAATATTTGCATTCTTCGATACCATCATTGTGTGGTATATTTATATATAGTGAAAGCACACAGAGTGGAACTAGAAGTGAATTGTCAGTTGTTTTCAGTAAAATTGCAATTTATTAATGAAAGCAAAAGTATCGTTGAAATATGAAGGTACAATATGATCATTATAGTAAGATATATTATTTGCAATTGAGTTACATGTACAAGTAATGGGTCTAAAGGTTGTGCCTTATTAACTTTTTATGTATTTTGGTTCAATATAAAACTGAGGTTCCCGTATTTAATTTCGAAATATATCTAAATCATCATATATGGAACAATTATGTATAGATATGTAATTAATTAGTTTGTTTTACTATTTTTCAGAAAGATATTAGCAAAGTGTTGTATAATATACTTCGTTTAATTGCGTTTATTTTTAAATGTAGTTCACCTTAATCTTTATTACTATGGCGCTAGACTTATAATATTGATTTACTAGTAATTCTATTTTGCGTCTTAACTGCACTTTATAACTGTTATTTTAATAGGAAATAGCCAGTTGTGCTTTCAACTTTTGAAGCGCAAAGGCAAAGACTCATCTGACGAAAGGTATGTACATCTTAGGAGATAGAAAAATCAAAATAAAAATACATCCACTGAGCACACTAGCCTTAGATCTTGAAAATACGTCTGAAAATCAGCTGCTTTGTGTTGCTTAACAACATATTTATAGCACGGACTTCTAAAGATTTAGAAAGACAGCGTGATCCTTTAGTAGCACTGAGGTGATCACATTATAGAAGTCGTATACAGAAATGAATACCAGAATAGTACATCATGCATGTGTAACCGTGCGGTCAGTCCCGCGACCTAGTTTTTCTAGCTTTTATTTACATCGTATAGATATATTTAAAATCAATATCCGTCCATGGACTGAAGGAAGTTGCACATGTCTGAGCTACATGTATGAACATGGCTAGAGTACATTCAAGCCATTTAATTATTTTAAAGAAAATCATGAAAAGCGCTCTTGTAGGATAAGATGGACTGACTAAAGGCATTCAGGCAAATACTTACATACATACATACATACATACATACATACATACATACATACATACATACATACATACATACATACATACATACATACATACATACATACATACATACATACATACATACATACATACATACATACATACATACATACATACATATACACACACACACACACACACATACATACATACATACATACATACATACATACATACATACATACATACATACATACATACATACATACATACATACATACATACATACATACATACATACATACATACATACATACATACATACATACATACATACATACATACATACATACATACATGCATGCATGCATGCATGCATGCATACATACATACATACATATATACATACATACGTACATGCATTGCATTGTAACATAATAATTTACAAAGTACAGACTCAAGCCAACATCTATCATAATTTATATAATGTCAACTTCAGGTGAGTGAAGTCTACAAAAATCGTGAACTGTTGATATCAAGTCAATAGTTTATTATATGATTTTTTTATTTCCATTTGTGGTGTTCACGAAGGAAATGGTATGCGACATGCCACGATATATTTTTGAATATATTTCATAATAGTGTTCATATTATACTTTTATTAGGGGTCTGTTATGTGCGCGTTAATCGTAATGTCCACCGTTGAAAAGAATATTTTAAATGAGTGGACTTAGAACATCGTAATAACTATTTAAGCGGAATCTCGTGACCTGGTTTAATGTATTTCTGTGAGTGACATTCGATATGCGAGAGAAGTATGGAAGTGCAAACTTTCAACTTAAGTTCCTACTTACCCAATTGATAGTAAGAAAATTTTAGATATGCACGCGATATTAGGATCAGTGTAAAAAACTATAAAATTACTCTCTTCCCGACGGATGGACGTCCCTACCTTTATGCAGATCGATATAATATATATGTTGTATATCAAGCAAGTTAGATGTCTCTTAAATACATCATACAATTTACAATTATATATGATATTTAAAGGATCTAAAAGCTATATACATTTTTCAAAACTATATAGGCTGTTTAAAATCTAACAAACGGAAAACATTAGATTTTGGTACATGTTTTTGGCAGAAGTGTAGAAAATCTGAGGAAAACCGTATAAATATTTAAATCTTTTAAATTACCAATTAATATTTGTGGTCCACTCTTGTCATATTTTATTTCAAACAAAACCAACAAACTATAATGTCCAAAGGAAATACAGCAGAGATAGTATAATAATGCCAAGAGTTGAAATCCATTGATTCATCTCGAATAATTATGACAAATAAAGGTATTTTCCATTAGATCACCAGTCGATAACGTCATTTTGTAGATGAATTTCCGTCCCTAGAGTCTTACACCTAGTCAGTTATGGTAAATTGATTCAAGGATGTTCTTAGTCCTTTAGTCCCAAATATATAAAATCCAAATTATATCACTGTCTGCAGTGACCTCTTTGTGCAGTTTATTAAAAGTGATCAGAAATAACAACTCTCTCTCTCTCTCTCTCTCTCTCTCTCTCTCTCTCTCTCTCTCTCTCTCTCTCTCTCTCTCTCTCTCTCTCTCTCTCTCTCTCTAACTTCGAGAAAACTTAATTTGGAAATAAATATACAAATAATGAGCAGGAGTTTGCCCGGTTTATCGTCAGAGACAGTGATATTGCTAGTTAAATCACCCATGTTATTACGTATGATTTGCTACATCAAACCCAGTCTTGGAATAAAAACGGGATGTAAAAATGAAAATAAATCATTCGTTTGCAAATTAAAAAAAACGATCAGTTAGGTAATTTTCATTCACTTATATCAAGCTAAAAATCAAGATCAAGATTAATAGTTCAACACTTTTAAAAAAAGAAGTAGCACAAACAAATAAAAAATAACAATCATAAATTAAGAGATGTTATTAATATACTTACTTTTACACCTTACTATTGTTTTGTGATGATCGTGAATTATTGCAATAAGTGATCATCCTGATATTTCATAATCATGCACGACAAGTGTTCAAAAGCTATTTTTTATTAAAGAATTTAAATGTTAATTTTGTATGCAACATCGCCATAAACTGAGATTATAATGGTTGATTGACTACATAACGTCATCGTATTTTGGTACTATATTGTGTCCGTAATACTGTAGACTATTGGCCAGTCTGGTCCGAGGGGTTAGAGCGTCTGCCTCGGATTCGGGAGGTTGAGTTTTAATAGTGTTTTTATCTTCTCCTAGAATCTTTCTCTTTATTGTCACATTATGAAAGCGACGCAAGCTAAAAGATAGCACACAAGTTCGTCTTTGCACTGTCTTGTTTTCTGTTATTTACAACACATAGGGTTTTCTGTCGTAATGTGACTCACAATATTACTGATGCCTAGAATATGAATAGGGAGGGTTATAAAAAAACAAAAGCAAGAACAACGGCAATAATAATAATAATAATAATAATAATAATAATAATAATAATAATAATAATAATAATAATAATAATTATTATTATTATTATTATTATTATTATTATTATTATTATTATTATTATTATTATTATTATTATTATTATTATTATTATTATTATTATTATTATTATTATTATTATTATTATTATTATTCGTATTTCATATTTTCCGAGCATCGACAAACAGAAAACCCAGTGGTTAAATAAAAATAGTATTTATATTTTTGGCAACATCTGTTAAAGTAAAAACAAAAATAAAATTCTTTCTAATAACCTGCAGTGTAATACATAAATCAAGTGTTATGCTAGCTATACATCTGTTATAAATGTTCTCCCTTTAAACATATGTTACATATATATAGAATTGTACTGATGTTGCATTTTTTCCCTGGATTCAAATTTTAACTTGAACGATTGATGCTCAACTTTTATACTTACTACAAATAATACAGGGATATCCAAGGGCAAATGCGAATAGAGATGCAAGAAAAGTATATAATTTACTTTGCTGAAATTTTTCATACGTAAGTTTGCTCTGTTATGAAGCATAAACTTTTACGACTGCAAGATTGCAAAACATATGTAACGGAAAGAACTGAAAACAATAAGCTAAGTAAGACTAATTCTCAATTTACTTATCTATGACAGAATATATATATATATATATATATATATATATATATATATATATATATATATATATATATATATATATATATATATATATATATATATATATATATATACATATATATATATATATATATATATATATATATATATATATATATATATATATATACATATATATATGTATGTATATATATATATATATATATATATATATATATATATATATATACATACATACATATATATATGTATATGTATATATATATATATATATATATATATATATATATATATATATATATATATATATATATATATATATAAATAGAGAGAAAGATATATATAAATATATATATATATATATATATATATTTATATATATATATATATATATATATATATATATATATATATATATATATATATATATACATATATATATATATATATACATATATATATATATATATATATATATATATATATATATATATATATATATATATATATATATATATATATATATATATATATATATATATATATATATATATATATATATATATATATATATATATATATATATATATAATAGTTGCAACATTTGGAGTCCTCCACAAAATATAATATATGTCATTACATCGTTTTTTTTTGGATCATTTACCAAAAACTTATATATCACAATACAAATGAACTCGTCAAGCTATTTTCACAAAATAATTGAGTCGTAAAAATAGTCATGATACATCAATACATTGTTATGATACAATATTACATTAATACATTGTTATAATTATTTCCATCCCATGAAGCCGTCATGATCAGCTTGTTTTCCTCATCGTTTATATACATAGCAAATAAAAGTAGATGATAGGGGATGTCACCTTAACAAATTTCCAAATAGTGTGAAAATTATTATTTTTAGTTAAATTAGTTAAATGATATGTTAATAAAATTGTCTCCCTTATCGATATCGATTGTTTCTTCCAACCTAGTAGCAGTTATTCGAGAAATTAATCCACAACATATTTGGTTCTTGTACTCAATCTCTTTTGACAACACAGTGCGTCAGCCTAACTAGTGAAATATATAAAAGAAAGAAAGAAGATTACCATAAACAAATGGTGCCTCCGCTTCCTTGCAAATTTTTAAATTCAATTAATTGCCACTTACATACAAAGCTGAAATTAGAGTATATAACTAAATTATGTGTTGGTAGTTAATTAATTCTTCAGGTAGAGATTGAATGGGTTTAGGAACATTATGAAGATCCACATTAACTCGGATGCTCTCTGGACCAACTGAACGTTAAAGTTCAATTTTTGCCGAAACTCGTTTTTCCCGAATTAGCGAAAGTTCACCACGTTGTCCAAGATCCGTTTCAATGACAGCGGTTAATTCTTCTAGCTCGTTGCTTACAATTGAGTGGTAATATGCTTTATGCAGGATCTCGTCTCCATCATCTTTATTACAACATTTAATAGTATTACTACTTGGTGTTCTGACTATACGTAAACTAGGAATGTAAAAATGGACTGTTTGAAATGACAAAAAAATTTGACAGAAACAGTTTATATATATATATATATATATATATATATATATATATATATATATATAGATATATATATATATATATATATATATATATATTCGACAGAAACAACGAAAACAGTATACTGGATTGTGCATACACTATTGCATGACATTATCGATATATCTCACAATAAAACATTTGTAAAATTCGCATTTTCCACGTTTATGTTGTCGATGAATGGCATTATACGGAATTAGAAAAATTATATAAACATTTAATACATTGAGAAAAAAGCATTCAGACACACATAAATGTAATAATTGTTAGAATATGTAACGATAATAGACACGATGTATATATATATATATATATATATATATATATATATATATATATATATATATATATATATATATATATATATATATATATATATATATATATATATATATATTATATGTATGTATCTTATGAATGCGTCTGAGTTTTTCCTTCTATTTTTGTTTGGTTTCGACAAATTGGCAAGTATAATAGTAGTATTAGAAAACCAGGTTTTCAACTCACTTTGTTTTTTTACCCTCCAAACAAGTATAAATTATCCCCCACCCCACCCCCTTTTCTTCCAAAATAAACCAGGTTTTCAACTCACCCTAGAGGAAAACCAGGTTTTCAACTCACTTTGTTTTTTTACCCTCCAAACAAGTATAAATTATAGTACTAAATTATCCCCCACCCCACCCCCTTTTTTGACTCACCCTCCCCCACCTCTTTTTTTCCCCCTACTACTACCTGTAAACAGGTATTTTGTAACCAAACAAAACAACAGGTGTTGGAATGCGATAAGCTCTTTACACAGAGGTGACTAATTTGTTAGAACAGCGCATGTGTGGAATACAATTATTCTAAAGACGGCAAACGGGTTTTACCACAAGATAACAGGATGAAATTTAAACTGTGTATTAGAACGTTTAAGTTAACAAGGTGGAAATTAAACTAGCATTAGAATGAAAATGATATTATTTTAGTTATATTATATCTTAAGTTTAGATAAAATTTTATGTTACTCATATTTTTTATGATATTTTTTTTCATACTTGCTAACCCTCATTGGTAGAATGTCTGTTAACATATTGTCAATAATACGAAATTCACGTAATAAATCATCCATATTATATTTAACTCCTCGTAGGTAAGACCGGATGTGATCAAGTAGTTTCTTGTAAGTTTTAATTGATGTTAAACAACCGTGCTTCTTTATCAAAAGTCTTGGTTCTACTTTTTTACACACCGCTGTAAGTGAAACACCAATAGCGGATATGATTAACAAAAAGGGATTTAATGATACCCCACTTGAAATTATACCAGAACTAGTCATTAACAAGGGTAGATAAGATATTACTCGAAGGATCTTGTTGTAGTATTTGTAACATTTTTTCACACACCAAAGTTTTCTATGATAATATTTATAATATTGTATTAATGCGTCCACATCCTGTTCTGAAATATCTTTTGAAATATGATTGAAATCAACTATACTTCTTTTCATTATAATATTAGTTCACATAGTCCTATGTTTGGTTAATCCATAATAAGAGCTGGTTAATATTCAGCTATAAATTCCAAACACCAGATAAAATTCGCTAATTGTAAAGTTTTATCAACTGGTTCAAGTACAAATTCTTCTTCAGAATTTATGTTTATTAATACAGATAATACTCCAGATGAGTCATCATTTGGATGACGAAATGGATATTTGGTAGATATTCTAAACTTTGCACTGCTAAACACTGACAATCTATACATACCAGTAACTTCTGTAGTGTATTTGATAGAATTATTTTGCCTCGTCCATGTACTAGACCCAGATGCAACAGTATACACAATATTTTTAATCTGTTTGTGAGGAATTTTAACCATACTCGTTTTCTCAACAATATTCGGAATTCCACTAATAATATCATTGAGTTTTGTGTTAATATCATTAAATTTTGTGTTAATATTAGCGAGTGTAATGTCAACATTTGATGGATTTCCAAAAAAATCATCTTTAATTTTGTTTATGCTTCTGCGAAAACTTGAAAATGTGTTCATGTGACTGGTAAAATTATTTTTGAGTGCTGTGATTTCATTAGTAATTAAAGCGTCCCAATCATTGACATATTTTTTAGTGACAGCATCCCCATCCTCAGTTGGGTTTCCAAGATCTGTAATCTTATTTTGTTTCATAACAATATTCCCACTAAATACATCACCATCTTTTTTAACAAAATCATTAACTGACCTACCAGAATCTTGTATATTACCTAGATTGTTAAAAGTAACGATATTATTAGCAATCGCAGCAGTATTTCGTACAACTACAATCTGACAGTTTTACATTACTCGTCTTTAATCGTCCTTCTTTGTCTTGGAAAATGACAACTTCATCTGGATCTACGCTGGTAAGATTTAGTAAATTATTGATTTCATTTTTGAGCCGATCAAGAGTTGCATATTTGGATAAGTCACCTTTAAAACGTTTTGTGGATAAATCTTCTAATAGTGTTCCAAATTTTGTATAGTAGCTCATTATTTACTATCCTAGATAAAATTATCAACACTAGTTTAATATTATACAAAATGGCAAAATCGTCGATACTAAACTTTGATACAGAGAGACTAGTGAAGCATAAACATAACAATGAACTTCCTGATTGTCATTATCTTATTGTTGGGCGAACTGGATCGGGGAAAACAAATTTGCTTATGAACTTGCTTCTTGGTGATAATTTTAACTACGATAGAGTTTATATTTACACAATCAATCCACAGCAAGATAAGTATGAGTTATTAAAGGGACATGTACAATAATCGACATCTGTTTGATCTTTCCGATTATCCACGTGACAGTAAATTTCATGACGACACAAATAAAAAGGTTATTGGTAAGTTTAAAGATGAAATGAACTCGAGCGCTATCAAATACTTTATCGGATTACGTAGTAAAATGTATGCTGTATTGTTAGATAATAATAAAATAACGAAAAAAGCTAAAGGTCTGCCTCGTAATTTTGTTAAAAAGTTTATGAAATTTGATGACTACAGGTATGCGCTTGATGGTGGTGTTAGTTTTATGAGAGCTATGGCAATTCGAACTAATCATCATAAACTCGAAACAGATGTCATTATCAAACGTGGATTGTATAATTTTGATGACAAACGCTATTGTGAAAATGGGGTAGATACATTTGCCCTTGGGTATTGTTATGATGATAGATCTATACTCAACATTATCTTTTCCAACTGAAATTTTATCTAAACTTATAAAATAATGCTTGAAAATTTGACAATGACAAATAGCTACAATAGTAACATCAAATATCTAATGATGGACGGTAAACAATTGACAGTTGAATTTAATAATGAAACATCAGGTATATGTTTTAATGGAACATGTGACAAGTTAAAACTTTCGCTCATCAGATCTGATAACAGCATGTATTTCAATTATCTCGAACAATTGTATCAAAAGTTGCTAGCGGAATTTAAAAACTTTCACAGCCCCATTAGCCAACAAAACTATACTAAACTCACAATTGATCTCGATCGGTCAAAGGTATATTTTATCAACAAAAAATATCCTCTGAACAAACCAGAAATGAAAGATCTGTTTGAGTCCCGTCGCTGTGTGAGTGGTAAAGTAAAATTTAGTATCTATAGTCGTGATAGTGAAATATTTTTAATATCAACAGTTGAAACATTAATCATTGGTAACGAGATATAAAATAATATCATTTTCATTCTAATGCTAGTTTAATGTCCACCTTGTTAACTGAAACGTTCTAATGCACAGTTTAATTTTCATCCTGTTATCTTGTGGTAAAACCCGTTTGCCGTCTTTAGAATAATTGTATTCCACACATGCGCTGTTCTAACAAATTAGTCACCTCTGTGTAAAGAGCTTATCGCATTCCAACACCTGTTGTTTTGTTTGGTTACAAAATACCTGTTTACAGGTAGTAGTAGGGGGAAAAAAAGAGGTGGGGGAGGGTGAGTCAAAACCCTGTTTTATTTTGGAAAAAAAGGGGGTGGGGTGGGGGATAATTTAGGACTATAATTTATACTTGTTTGGAGGGTAAAAAAACAAAGTGAGTTGAAAACCTGGTTTTCTAATACTACTATAATTACCGGATCCATACTATGTACACGAGACCGGCAACAGAAGCAGCAGCTAAGATGGCTCCCATTCCAAGAATAATATGAAGCATGTGGCTCTTGGCAGGAAAATCTGAGAGAAAAGAAAGTTTTACTTACCCACTGAAAATGTAAATTTCGTATGATCTATATAACAAATTAAAGAACTCTACTGCGTCAGATTGTGGTAGTTACATGTACCACGAATTAACACGGTCATACATAGGATGTCTCCCACGCAATGCTTTAGTATTAAATGAGGTAGCTTGAGGAATATGTAATCTTCAATATGTTGTCATCAGTGTAAAATGCATATAAGTTTACTACAAGTAGTATCATGAATATAGATCGTCGAATAATCAAAGGTAACGTAGACTATAAAATAGTAAAGAAAATACAAAACAGTGAAATATGCAAACAATGTGTTTTCGTTAATTTGCTGCGAATGTGAGGCAGTTATGTTATGTTCTAACTTGTAGAAGTTTAGAATCTTCTTCCTGCGTCTGGAGCTTCCGGTCTCAGTTCGTGACAGAGAGTCAATCTCCAAATACTCAGGTAAGCACTTGGATATGTTTGCTGATTCCAGTCGAACCACATCCTGTTTATCGAATAGTATGGTTATTAACGTTCCACACATATATGAAATCAGTTTTATTATTTAGAATGGAAGCAAATCAGTCGATAACAAGATAGTGAAATTTCCGGTGAAACCAATAAATTAATAAAAGACAAATGTGGCACAATGTCCAAGTCTTGCCGAACACAAGTGTCAATTGTTGCTATTTTTGATAACGTATCTTCATTATACAAAATGCTGTTTTCTGACAAAGATAAGTACTAAACCAAATATTCTTTTTAATGCATGAAACTGAATGGTTATGAAAACTTTAGACACTTTGCAGATCAACTATACTTAAGCATGAGCTGTACATATTGTTCTCTTCAAACACTGTCATAATAATTCCAACACATATCAGCGGTTGAATATAAAGAGCTATATTATATATGAGATGCTATAACTCAAAACTGTTGACTGCATGCTTAAATACAATTTTTCTCTAAACGTTAATGGAGCATGGTAAATAATATTTTTCGTCTATCATTTAAATGATCCCATTGATGACCTTGAGAAATTGGGATGATATTTTGCAATTCGCACTATATAGGAAGTGTTTGAAAATATTGATTCACTTAGATTCGAACAGACACAATATGTATTGCCATGTGTAGAACATTTTAATTTGTAATGTGATGAAGTACTAATGTGTCTATGCTAAGCATGAGGAGAATCTTGTGTCACAATGATTATCACTAAAGGTATTCGATAGTGTATTTGATTTCTAACAAGAACAACACGCTAGTATGGAGATAAAATGAACACTGGGATTTGAGCATATGCAATCATGTGTAATTCTAATATTCTTAGAATATAGTTAATAGTTGTATTCCTTGAATTTACGTTATATCTACTTCAGAGTGAAATAAATGTCAGTCAGTTGAACACTGGTAAGAAACATCAAAATTTATATTATATTCATGAAGGTATTATATGACAAAGAGAGATTTGGGGCGAAATAATCGATGAAAATTAATCAGGCCTTTACACATAATATTAAAATAAATGGCTAAATCTAGATAAAGAGTGTTATTTGATTGATGGCCAAGTGACAATGTCATTTTCGTTTTGACGTTTCAGCGACAGAGAATATAGTCTCCTAAAAACAGTTTTATGTAGCTGAAATAATACTTTCGTTTCTAAGGTTATAGGGTGTCATTATCTGGATTTTAAACAGACAATGTTGATTCCACTTGCAAAATAATTAAATATTGTAAGGAGGATATGTGATGCTTATATTGTAGCCTCAAAAATACAAGGAGATATTCATCATGAATCAGATTGCATCTAAAAATCATTGCAACGACAAAGTATTATTCAACTGTAAAGTTTGATAGTAGGTAAGATAATAGCTTTAGTCGAGAATGCATTACCTTCTGTGTCCGCTTCCGGAGCCTTATCTGACAGCTTACATTGTAATCTAATATATAGCGATTTGAATGGTGTTCAGATTGAACTGATATAAACCCTCTCGTTGGAAGGAACTCGTCTTATCTTTATGGTAAACCGTTGGTATTTCAGTAGTAAAAACACAAGCAACATATTCTGATTTGGTAGAAGTAAACGCAGGAAGCAAAAACGCAGAAAAAGTTAAAGATATTTTATGAATAGAGTCTATTCATTTTAAGTTATACATTTATTTATCAGTATTATGTATTTTCGTTGCTTTCCCTCCTTGTCTTTCTCTGTATCAATGTCTGTAGCATGTTAATATTCAGCGTGGTAAAAATTGTTATATTTCCACAAACTAAAAAACACAGGAATATAATCATATAATTCTTAACCACGGACATCCCTATCTGTCACATGTTATAGTCCTCAGTTTAATGTTAGGCGAAATTAGTCTTGCCACATAAAAGGATGTTATAAAGCATTGTGTGACATCTATATACATTAAAATATTGTTATCCTATACACAGAAAAGTATGGAACATATTTGCAAAATAATTGGTGAAGAAAGAAACAAATTTGTTCTGATATCTACAGTAAAGTAACAACAAAATTAACCCCAAACATGACATACACATGCACTTGCTATTCGTGTTTCTACAGGTTCACTAGCTTCTCATTATTCGGTTACTTTCAGAAGGCTTTAGAATTAAAAAGAGAAGATAGATTCAAACTTTATATCAAATAATTCAGAAAGGTTTCATCAACTCTTTACACTTTTAGAACATGAGGATGCTTTAAGCTAAGCCCATTGTACAAAACCGGGCCTCGCAAAATGCGCTGCCAGTATTTGAACCACTTTCAGAAACTCGTTAGGATAATTTCAATGATTTCACCCCTGGTAATATACCAAACCCTTGGAAGAGGCTACAGTAATGCATGTCCCAAGATCAGGTAAGGAGAGCACTGATCATATCAACTACTGCCCCATTGCTTTCAGAAACCGTGTCTATCAAACGATGGAACGTATGCTCATTGCAAGGATTGCTTGATATTTGGAAACTAACAATTTAGTATGTTGTTTATACCGAGGTTTCTGTTATGGCCACTGTACCAACGATCATCAATTTTGATTTGAATTGGTTATTATCGATGTCTTTTAAAAGAAAGAACATTTAGCAACGGTCTTGGAAAAGTTGTAAAAATATAGGAGTACCGAATACGGAATGCTCTGCACGATCTAGGTCAAAAAGGTCATTTACCCTCTTCTATATGAAATGTTCTTTCAAATAGGGAATTCACGTCCTCTGAAATGTTGAAGGAATGGAATGATGTGCAACAAAATAATATTTTATATACGTTTTCAAGTTTCAAACTTAATAGAATCACCATGTGTTTGGCGGCAAGATTGGATTGTTTATTTCTATATTGAAGATTTTCCAATATGTTAGCGATCGAAGTACACACGTACAACTGATCGTCAATTTCAATAAAACTATAAACAAGATTTCAAATAGAACCATGGTCAATGTTTTAAATTAGCAGTCAAAACCAGTGTACATGCAGTTCTGACAGCTGGGAAGGCGACATGATGACCCTAAACTCATGAGGTAGGTAACACCTATATCGGTTTTTGAAGAAACATACATGTTAAAGTATATTTGGTACACAGAAAACTCACTTTAATTACAAACATTAACAATTTGACAACTGAATGATTGAAATCTCTTGACTTATTCAAAATTGTTGCGTATATAGACTGGGGTGCTGATAGAGAAGCTGTTTTCAACCTATATATAACATTAATTCGATCCAAACTGGATGATATTATGTATTTTTTAAGCTATAAAGTCACATATAAAACTGTTTGACCCAATATACCATCGAGAAACACTGCTTCGTAAAGGTGCGTTTAGAACACAGATATAAATGAAGTGTGCCTAAAGAGAGTGTGTCACCTCAATTGCATCGAAGAGAAACATTATATTTTACCATATGCGATAAAATTAAGATATAAGCCTTTGAACATTGCTTTAGCGACTGTTTTTCATCTAATACATGTGAAACATTATACCATGTTAAAGACAATGACATTCTTAGATCTACCACGAAAATATCTTTCAGCCTAGAAAACCCAAAATGAGACCTTTCCAAAATCCAAATGTAATTTGATGCTGTAACGCCTACCTCGCTTCGTCAACAATCCAAAGTACTGTTAACCCTATGTGAAGGAAGCAAATCAATTTCAACCGTGAAGCACTTTGTGATTGCTTATTTCTTTCTTCAACAATCGTTACTATAATGTTTAGCAAATAGTCTTATATTATAAACTTTTTGAAGGAAGTTAATATTCATTTTCAAATAAAGCTTGTGTGTAGCACTATTTCACTTGAGTACTTTAACCAAACATGTTTGTTATTAATCTCTCTAATTCATTTTTCATTTTCGTATCACCGTTTTTGCACATCGTAAAGATTTCATGTTTCCTGGGTATTTTCATAAAGTGTCTAAACTTTTCCTCGCTCTGTTTCTAACTTTTTGTCGCTGTTAGTAATAAACGTTATGATACCCGAATTATTAGGATTTAGTAGGTTAGCTGTGAAATCAATAATCAACCAACAATATCAAAATCACACATCACAGAGCAAAATTGCAACGCATTTACAACATTAAAACACCACTGAGATGCATGGCAACAAATGCGGATAATGTTCGTTAAAATCTGCCTATAGAGACTTTATAAATGACTTACTGGTAAAAAGAATCTCTAAGCAGTTGTTATGGCCATGACTTATACATGTAGACATTAATACATTCTTTGACAAGATTTTACATGAATTATCATGAGATCAGTTTATAAAATAAGATAACGACCAATATGATTAAAAGAACTAATACTATACATTGCTATTTTGAGTATTTCGATACCGAGTGGTACCCATAACATAATCTTGAAAACTTTTCTTTAAACTAAACTTACATAAACAATTTTTGTATTACATTATTGGTACCAAATAATTACCTTCAATGTCGACAAATATAGAATCCAACAGGTACCCTTTATCATCCCAAGCAAAATAACCGCCCTTGTGTAGCCATGAAATTTTTGGAACGGCGAATGAGAATTCTTTCGTGGACACACAGCATTGTACCTGAAGCTGTTTCTGTTCTATGATGTCTGTATACGTACAATCTCTGTCAGCTACACTGTAAATTAGGACTGTACGGCTAGAAATGGGATAATCAATTTTTACTGACACGATCTTGTCTTCGGTAGTTATGAATGACAGTGTAATCGTTTCTCCTAGATGAGGCACTAATATACGACCTGCGAAGAGAGCGAAATAAAATATGGTATGAAAATGTCCCAGAAATTTCAATATTAAGGTTGCATTTTGGAACAAATAATTATCATTTTGTGAATTTTGCGCTGCTTTGCTCCTGCTGATATATATATATATATATATATATATATATATATATATATATATATATATATATATATATATATATATATATATATATATATATATATATATAAAGATTACAAATCATATGGCTAATAACAACCCTTTCAAGCGCACTGGATCCACCAAGGGATCACGTGTGTCAGGTATTGATTAAAATAGATGCAATAAACTGACGACGAACAGTGCGAAACTAGCAACTAACAAGCCTGAGCGCTTTCGACTCTTAGGGAGTCTTTTTCAAAGGCAAATACAAAACATATACCGAAACAAATCAAAAGAGATTTGATCAAACAATACTGAACATTTATAATTATACGTGTGTGTGTGTGTGTGTGTGTGTTTAAACTAAACAATATAAAATCTAAACATAAAAGGCGGTGGTGTTTCATATGAATTTTCTATCATGTCCGCTTTATGAATTAATAGTGTATCAGGCAGCGTGCTTTCTAATAAATTGTGCTGAACTCGTTAGCATTATGATTACCGCCAATTCTTGAACTATTTAGCATCATGCATACAACTAAATATAGCTACTCCAAAATAAAAAACGATGGTTACAAAGCATGGCATACATAATAATTTGTGTGTTTATAGCCCTAAACATAAAAATATATCTATATAATTAAAACAAAAATGTGTAGACATTTCATCTTCACGATCTTGGTCTCATGAACGAATGCTGGACATTATTTTTAAACACAAATTGAACTAGTGTAAATATTGCCGTCTTTTCCTTGTAACCAAACTCAACCACCAAACAATTAAAAATGATCAAAAGGAGCACTGTTTTAGACGTACAATTATAAATGTTCAGTATTGTTTGATCAAATCTATTTTGATTTGTTTCTATATAAATCACCCTTTTTGATAATTATATAATATTCAAAACATTTTAATTTACAAATTTGTTCATTTCAATTAGACAATGCATGTAATTTTGTTATTGCATCTTGGCGTACTTAACCTATGTTGACTATAACAATCTACTGAATTGCCTGCAGTTAGCAACTTAGATGTATGTATATGAAAGATCCAGTGTGCGCTTCTTTTATCATAAACGTTTTAAATATAACCATTATACCAATAGACCAGTTTCACAATACCTGTACATAATTTTCAAGTTATCTTGTCAATTCTGGGAATTCCAGAAAGAGGCGCTCAGGGCATCTAGAAAAAAAATAATCACCCTGCCAGAGCGTGAGAAGTACATCAATTATAGCCTAGGGGAATTACATTGTTGCCGTCAAACAAATAAAAGAAATCATAAATATGAACAACGACGGTGTCTGGTGACAAATGGCTTTGCTATCATCGCCTACATTTACAGAAAAAAAACGCCTTGCTATTGATGAGAGGCGCCAATTCTTTATCACCTATTATTTTAAATGAACATGTGATGATGAGATCCAACATTTCACATTCTGTTGCCGTTCTCGGAAAACACTCAAATGACAAGAAATTAAAAGTAATATTTAGAAATGCATTTTCATCACAGTTGTGACTGCATATGACTATTTAATAGAAAAAGCGATAACATTTATAAAAAAGCAAATGTCATTGAGTTAAAGTTTCAAGAATAAAATATGTTTTTGTGCATGTGAGAAGTAACATCATTGATGAACAATAAAATACTAAAATTATAGAATATTGCTATTTTAAATGTTGTTAAATTAAAACATTAAAAGTGGGCCCCGAGTGGCCGAGTGGTCTAAAGCGCTGTCCCTTACAGATCACTGCCATCTCACCTCTGTCTGCTTGTGTTCGAGTCGAGGATTCGGCGAATGTGGATATGCCAGAAAGCTTGCCAGTAGCTTCTCGTGGGTCGGTGGTTCTTTCCTGTGATTTCCCGGTTTCTTCCTCCACCATTGATACTGGCCGCTATGAATAGCCTATCGTGTGCTGAAAAATTGCGTTATGTCCAACAACAACAACAAAAAATTAAAAACTATAGAAAAATGTCATTTTAAATACAGTATCAAAAGCAAAGAATAATGTTATATCATATTAACATATACAAGCGATAGACTAATGTTATTGGAATTCAAGTTTTTTAGATAATTATATGCTTAGATTTGGGATTCTGTAAAATGGTTTATGTGGTTTATGTTAACATTTTCATGATTGGAATCTAACAGTAGTTCTTTTGTCATGAACTAGTGCATATCATAACAGACACATCTTGGTATTAATCCAAAGGAACAAAACAAAATATTAGTATAAAGTTAAGTTTGACATAACGGATAAGTTTGATTGCTGCCAAATGAATCTACTAGGATAGTATCCTTTTCTTCTGTTCTTTGTTTAAACTACAGACTCCTCAACTGCTAAACTGTATATCCATCTAAGCATGTTTTGAAAAATCTTTGTAAAACTTAAAAAAACATTCTACAACAAATTGTACATTTCCAGTTTCTAAAGTACATTTTTGATGTGATTAGATGTTAGCTATTTTTGAAACATGTTTTTATGGAATAGGTTTATTATTGTTATTATTATTATTATGATTAATATTATTATTATTATTATGATTATTATTATTATTATTATTATTATTATTATTATTATTATTATTATTATTATTATTATTATTATTATTATTATTATTATTATTATTATTATAAGTAGTATTAGTAATTATAGTAGTAATAGTAGTAGTAGTTGTTGTTTTAGTATTATTAGTAGTAGCAGTATGAATGAACATATTTGATTGTCAACGCAATAAGTATATGTACATTATTATATTATATTCCGCAGACTTTCCAACAAAGATCCATACCTCAAGTCAACATAAAGAATTTTAAACAATATTCACATAGCAATGATAACCTCGTTTTTACTTTTAGCAATCAATATCAAGAACGGGAACTCGTCCGAATCGTGTATTGTGGAATGGATCTATTCCGGTAAATAATTAATCGATATAAATCGAGATAAATATCGGTCCGAAAGGACAGATGTATTAATTGTATTTATCCTTTCTTTTTATGTTTAATCTCCAATCTGTCCTGTATTACATGATTTGTCCCGTTTGAACTCAATTTCATTATAGACTACAATCTTTCGTTGTATTAGCCATTAGCTGAACACGCACACTATTTTGCAGTTCATATCATAACCATAAATCATGACAATTGAAGAGTCAGTAATTTATTGTTTCGCAACAAAGGAATGATCCCGAAACGTTTTGATAAAAAAATTCCACATACTTGTTTCAGAGGAGGCATTTCTCTATGTGCATAGAACATAGTATTAAAACAATCTGGAATAATAATAATAATAATAATAATATTAATAATAATAATAATAATAATAATAATAATAATAATAATAATAATAATAATAATAATAATAATAATAATAATAATGAGGACTTTGAATAGTGCAGAATCTTTAGAAGCTCTAAGCGCTTTACAATATTTAACAATACTTACAAAACGTATATAATGATATAATTACAAATTTAAAAATAAACAACACGAAAGTAAAAAGAGAAAATATGCTGTAAATATTTAAGGTAGTAATATAGTATTAGGTCTTTAAGTTTGTTCTTGCAGTTGAAATGGGTGAGTTTTAAGAGCGCTCTTGAATGAGATCACCTTATAATTGTGTTTATGTGCAGTTGGCAATTCTTTCCACGTTTCTGGGCCCTGGCATGCAAAAGAGATGTTCATATGATTTCATTTCCATGGTGTGAATAATGCGAATATGAGTGTCAAAAGAGGAGCGTAAGTATCTTGTAGGTGTATACACATTGGTGAGGTCAGACAGGTATGTTGGACTGGAGCCCGTCAGTGAAACTTAGCACAGATAAAAAGAATTGTGATTAGGTCTCGATTGTATGGCTAACCAGTGAAGGGTACAGAGCAGGGGAAGGCGTGCTCTGATCGTGGTACTCTAAGGATGATCTGTGCAGTTGTGTTTTGAACTTTTGAAAGGTTCTCAACTTGATATTAAGTCAAACCAGACAAAATTAAGTTACAATAGTCAAGTCTTGAAAGTACTAAGGTACACAACAGTGTTTTAGTGGCATGAACTGAATGATACCGAGCTGATGAGTTTAAGCTCAAGATGCAGTGAGAGAGTACTGCCAAGAGTAACACCGATGTTGCGTGCTGACTGTAAAATTAATGTTAGTGTTGCTGATGTTTATTGTCTGAGATAAAGGATATGAAGTGAAAGACATTGTTTAGTAATCTGGATAACTTCAGCTTTATCATCACTCATCTGCAGCTTGTTACATATCATCCATGATTTCACATCGGAAATGAACCTCTTTGCGACTTGGATAGTACCTTGAATTTCAGCTGCATGGCTAGTTTGGTATATTTGGGTGTCATCAGAATACAATTGGTGAGACAATGGATGATGATATATGAAACTTGATAGGGGCGGAGTGTACAGAATGAAGACAACATGCTCAAGAACAGACAACTATGGAACACCACATCATAGATCAACTGGGCTGGAGTGTTTTCCATTTGCGGACACAATTTGTGTCCTATTGACCAAGTAGGACTTGGACCATAATAAGGCCGTATCATGAATGCAAGATACATGCTGAGGAAACGGAGAAGTAATATAGCATGGTCTATAGTGTCAACCACTGCAGACAAGAGGACTGTAATCTATCCGACATCAAAAGCAGAGAGAAGGACATTGACTAATTTCAGAAGAATAGTTTCAGTGCTGTGGCAAGGGCGATATGCGGACTGTACATTGCTAAAATGGCCATTTGAATTCAGATGAGACACAAGGTGGGATAAAACAACTTTTTCTAAGATTTCTTACATGAATGGGAGAATAGAAACTGGGCGGTAGTTCTTTAAATTATTATGGTTGAGTTTTGCTTTCTGCAGAAGCTGTGGTAGTAGTTTTGTAAAATGATGTGAATTATCCAGATGAGAGAGATGTTTTAATAACATCATTTAGTGAAGGCAATATTGGGTCCTTGCTCTCTAGCAGCAGTGATTTCGGAATTGGATCAATAGTGTCTGTGTGTATTATTCGTGTGGTTTTATTATTTTTTGGGGGAAGGGGTCATGTTGTGTTTTTCTTTTGTCAGACAAAGGAATCAGATATTCTGATAAACAATAACATTGAAAAACAAACAATTCATTTTTAGGAAGAGCAACAATAGCAACTGATTGAATATTAGTATGACGATGCATGTGCTAAGAAATAGTCATGGTTCCAATTAAGATGCACCTGCTTTTTAATGAAACACTCTAAGATTAACATCAATTAATATAGCGTCTGAGCACTTAAAACTGCAATTTATATGTGTATGCATGTATGCGTGGGTTCGATTCTAACATTCAGCTAATGTAGATATGTGAGAAAGCTTGCCAGTAGCTTCTCGTGGGTCGGTGGTTCTTTCCGTGGACTTCCCGGTTTCTTCCTCCACCATTAATACTGACTGCCATGTATAGCCTATCGTGTGCAGAAAAATGGCGTTAAGCCCCAGAACAACAACAACAATAACATGTGTATGTAACTCAGTTTCCCGTTTCCACTTCCTTGATACTTTATCCAGTTATCCTTTTCTTTTCTCTGCTGTTATAATAAAATGATGGTAGCCATTATGACAGTAATAGGGGTGGCAATGGCAATAGTAACGACGGCAACAGGAAAAACAGTAAGAGACGTCTGTATATTCATGCTTTTGTTTGTTTACTTTGCTCTCGTATTTTCTGAATTGAGAAATCACATGATGATATTATTGGTATTTACTATGAATACTTACGTGCGACAAGAACACGTCCTGTCCTTTTATCGAAAGAATTTTCCTTTACGGTATAATTTCCACTGTCCTTAAATGTTATATGTAGTAGCATAAAACTAAACTGGTCACTATCCAGAACGATTCCTTTTATTCTGCCAGTATAATTACTGTTAATAGAAATGTTTTCGATTTGTTCATTCCATGGGCGGTAAAACATCACATTAGTGAAATATAAATTACTGATGTAACCAGAGAAGTTTATTTCTAAAGTTGCATTTCTATCCTTTCGAAGTCCCTCAATATAAACAGTTGCATTATCTCCTTGTAAATGTATTTTAGGCTTCAAATCTGCAATTATGAGCAACAGGTCTCGTAATTTACATACTACTCAATGATGGCATATCGAAATTGTCTTATTTTCATATTACTGCAGTTAAATCTACTCAAACCTTTAAACATACTGAGTACATGCATGCATACATTCACGTGCAGCAGGATAAATTCTCTAGCAACAGGCATTCATTCAGTATTGTTTGAAATGGACATTTTTGGTTATACATGAATGAGTAGGAACATTGCTCTATAGATGTAGGAACATTGCTCTATAGATGTAGGAACATTGCTCTATAGATGTAGGAACATTGCTCTATACTCAATTTCGTTTTAAAATAATTGTATGTCTGGCGTATTTAAAAACATAGGTCTGCTCTATCAAATGATCACTTTGGAAACGTAGATATTATATTTTTTCTAGAATGTATGTACACACACAACACTCATATGCACACATTTTTGGATGCAATAAATATGGTATTTTTGCTAAAAAAATATGTGATAATACTTTAATATATAATGATTCTTACAATGCATTCATTTCAATGTTGACTTTTACAGATCAATTATGTTACATATTGAAACAATATCAAGAATATCTCTTAAATGTTTTGGCATGTATTTATATGTTCATATATATATATATATATATATATATATATATATATATATATATATATATATATATATATATATATATATATATATATATATATATATATATATGTCAAAGTTTAGCACTAATTCCTAGTTTTGCATCAAAGAAATTAAGACTAAGATCGTTTTGAAGTAAAATTATTTTTATATCATGATGCTTTTTCAGCTATCGTTTTATCTTATGCCTTTAATATTTAACGCAATAAAGATATAGTATTCGTCTCAAATTAATTTAAATTGTATTCAATTTCGTCAAAAATTCTAATATCGTACCCCATCTGTATTTTTACTCACCTTTAGCACGACTTATTCCATACAACATGAGAAAAATCGGCAACATGGTCTCAATATCCATGATTTTACACTCATCTATAGCACATAAATGTCAAGATGGTATTTACCTATTTTTTTTTAAGAGGAGTGTGTTGTGTAATAGCAATAATCGTGATTCTTTGTGCCATCACACATAATCATAGCCAATGTTACAAAGGAATATGATAATTTTTTTTTACATTATATCGGTTGACATGTAAGCACGGTCATTCTTAGTTCCACTGCGGTGGCACATAAAGTGCAATGGTCAGATTGCTACTGATAAACAAAATAACATAAATCACATCCATGTATAAGTTAAAACGCTTGATATTATTGTAGACACCTGATATCTTAAATACGGGGAAAGACTTTAAATTATAACAGGCAATTGACAAATGAAATTTATGGAAATATTGATAAACACAAAGTATCGTGAGGAAAGGACGCATCGTCTATTTTTCAGTAGATACGACACGGGATAGTTAGTATGCACTCCATAAAACAGGAAATATTAAGTAGGTTATGGAAAGAAACAATCAACCAGAATGATGTAATACAGTGTGGTGACTTTAACTCTTTATTGTACTCTCGATACAAAGAATATTACAGGTATTTTCTATATTAATTGCATGTGTACTTTCAATACTAATAATAGCATCTGTATTTTCAATAATAAGAGTATTATATGTATAATTGGGCCTACGGTATTTAATTTTTAATTTTCATATATAATTTAGATACTTAATAGTATTAAATGTATTTTCGATATTAAGACTTTCATATGAACATTCAAAGACTGTTATTTGACCCTCAAAATTAAGTGTATTATATGTACTTCGATGTTAAGAGCAATATATGTACCTTTGATAAAAATAGTGCATATTGCTGTAGAATGTATGAATCTGTGCATGCTGGTTAAAATAAGGATAAACCAATGTGTATGTGAGACGAAGAGAAAGTAAATGCAAACCACCTCCATTTAACAAGTATTCGCATTATTATTGTTGCTACTATTATTATTGTTATTGTTATTATTATTATTATTATTATTATTATTATTATTATTATTATTATTATTATTATTATTATTATTAATAGTAGTAGTAGTAGTAGTAGTAGTAGTAGTAGTAGTAGTAGTAGTAGCAGTAGTGCTTGTGGAATTCGGTCTAGGGGTGGGGTTCTTCCTATAGACTTTAAAGAATTAAGAAGAAGTTCCCCTGGTCCACTTTCAAACTGCTACTTCTGGACAATATATTATATATATTTATATATGGCAACGAGCCCCCAGTCTGTAATGCCGACAGATAAATTATAAGGAAATACGAAGATAAAATTCAAATAATAGCAATTTAATGAAATGATAACTTTAAAAGATCTTAAATTAATCACTGTCACTCTTGACCAAGTGACTACCTAAATCATCATTTGATTCCAGTGTGAGTAGATTTTCCCTTCTCCTTGTGTGTTACTCATCTATTCTGTCTTCTTCCTCTTGTCTTTCTCTCCTTCCGTTCCCCTTTTTGTATTCCTCTCGACTGTCTCTCTCAACTTCCGTTTCCCTTTTCCCTGTATCCCTCTCTTCTTCCGTCTGTCACTCAATGTCTCTCAACTTCCCTCGAACGTCCCTCGAAGCTTCCTAATTGAAATTCACAAGGTATTAGCCTAGGGTCATAAAATACTACCTCACACTAAATCAAACAGATCGAACCATCAGTAATGGCGGTACATGTTTGGTCACGCATGCGCACATATCGAAATACCCATACACTTCCGCCGCTCACCAAATTGGCGCCATAACACAATCTCACAAAGAATTCAAACATTTACATACTGAGTCCTGTCAGTATATACATACAAATATTTCGAATCTCGATGTATTATAATATTACTACGATTAGTAATGCGATTATCCATATATATTTCCTACACAAGCATACCACATCCACAATATTCACATTCAAATTGTAATAAACGACAATCCGTTAACTCTCTCTCTCTCTCTCTCTCTCTCTCTCTCTCTCTCTCTCTCTATATATATATATATATATATATATATATATATATATATATATATATATCATTACATAAAGAAATTTCTAGTCTACCATATTGTAACCTACATAAGAATTATAAGATTAATTCTTATAGCGGCTAGCAAACAATACAATTCTTCACGAATACAAATCGTCCTTTCAAAAGGGCATAAACGTAATAATCACGAAATAATATGCACACATATTACTAACGAAAGAAGAGAACATATCACCTCACAAAATAAGGTGTAACATAATAACATGAAATAAGATGCAACGAATTTACATCATAATCAATCGCACACAAAGTACTAACTAAAATGAAAGATGCAAAATATTAATATCATAATTAACTATTCATACTACAATACTAGCAATATAAATATACATACGACACATTCTCTTCAATTAATCAGCAGCTTATCAAGCAGAATTCAAACAATATCACTGACCTGATTGAAGCTGTTTTCCAAGATTCCCTGAATCTGGCCAATTTACGGTTGGCAACGGAGTTCTACCTCTGAACAAAATCGTTTATGGTAGCGAACTGCTTAATTCCTACGAAACATCGGTTATTATCCGAGGGTCAAATAAAGGCCCACCCACCTCGCATTTCGATTGGATGGCTCTTGACTCGGTTAGTCGTTCAAACTGTCAATCATCCGAATGTCTGTCTGTGGGTCCATCAAAGGTTACAGTCTACATGTTTGGCGGGTCTTCTGTCGTTTGAAGTGGCTAAGTAAATATCCGCCCGAGCTGAACAAAGACCATGTTACGTAAGGGGATTAGCTAACGTAGGAACTTCTCCAACATCAAAGCTGTTCAGCCAGAGTACAATTTTACACATGTATACATTAAGTCAGAACAACCAGTTATACGTACATATACAACACAAGGGGTTTGGGTAAAACGTCACAGTGCTATTACTGCTGTTATTTGTGTTGTTTGCACCTGACATCTTAGGAACAAAATTTACATCCAATGAAAAAGACTGACAAGGAAATACATATTGTCTCAATATGAAATACAATTAAACATAAGGCTCTATTTTCAACAATAACATTTTGTTTTGAAACAAGAAGGTTATAAATGCAACATTGATTTTCACTAGACTTTACATAGTTTAAGTTAACAGTCAAAATACCGAGAGTGTGTAGAATGTTAAAACGGCTATACTGATCGATCGTATTACGTTTATATCGCACTAATTACCGAATTTTCTTATTTTAACTATCATGCATACTAGACAATATTGCCTAATAAAATTGCAAGCAATTACATGGCTGGCTTATATGATATCAGTAACAAAAATCAATGAGTAGAGGTTCCTTTTAAAACCGACTTTTAATAAATCATTATCCTTCTGAGCTTTTGCTTATATTTAGTGTGGTTCCTTTTATGAATAAAGACAACAAGTGCCAAGAATTCATATAAATATGTTTGACATATCTAGCATATTTCTAAATAAAATCTTTTTATTGAAAATACTGGAATGCCGAAACAAATCGATATAAATATTTTTCATATATCTAGCATATTTCTAAATAAAATCTTTTGATTGAAAATGCTTGAATGCCAAAACTAATTCATAGTAATATGTTTTATATACCCCTGGTTTTCTTATAAAAACAGTTTTTTAAGCAAATATCAGATAGTCTCTTAATTTTGTCCTATCTCCACTTCCTTGGTACATAGGTTAAAATTAGTAAGCTCTACATTTTGAGTGCATATGTTACTGTACTACTACCGATGAAGATAAACATCGCCAGCTTAAATTCTTTGTCAATACGTGTGTGTGCAAAGAAATAAAGGATTAGAGGTCATAAGAAGAATATATCTTATTATAGTCTTTGAACTAACTTAATTTTATTTGGGGCATTCCTGAATCGTAGCCTTTTTCAACAGCCATATTTGAGTTAATAGCAATATGCGTAATGATACGCTCAGGCACATTGACATGTTGATAGACACTCTTAAAGAAGGAACAAATGGTTTGGGATCCAGTCCATTTTAATTCTACCTTTTTTTCGTTGCCGTTTTGCCAACAAATCACCATTACAGGTTCTGCTGACTCCTGCTGGTAGTGGACACAAGCTATTAACTGAGCTGTTTAAAGAGTGCCAATAAATACGGTTACATTCCATCTAAACTCGGAAAGGAAAATC
>JAEAOA010002354.1:6316791-6336791 GCA_016746295.1 Potamilus streckersoni | reverse complement strand
CATGTGTTTGACACTAAAAGTATAAGCCTCGTAAATATGAACAAATTATAATTTAATTTTTTCATCGCTAAAATGATTTGGACTGGTATATAATTCTTATTGATTAATTCATTATTCTTGAATATAATGATCATACAATGAACCGAAATACAACAAAGCAAAACCCATTTCAGAAAGATGAAGTAAAAGTTATTTACAGCCAACAATAGATCATAGACAAAACGGGGGAATTTTACAGGAAATAAAAAACAGGTTTATATATATATATATATATATATATATATATATATATATATATATATATATATATATATATATATATATATATATATATATATATATATATATATATATATATATATATATATATATATATATATATATATATATATACACAACATTATTATTACAATATAATTATAATTACAACATTGTTTATACGGCAAAAAATTGCAACTTTACTACATCTATATGCCACACTTGTATACAAAATTAAATTTGTAATGTTTTAAATTTGTAATGTTGAAATATTATGAACATGCATTAATGTATAGTTGATAAAATGTAAATGTTTTTTATACAATTTAAAACTTTTAATATAATTCTGTCATTATGATATGAAAATGTATCAGTGTGTATCAGTGTGGTTATACAATGTACATATACTCATGTTTTAATTTGTATAAATAATTAGCTCGAGCCATTGAGGACTAGATGTGGAGTACCTGTAAAATGCAGCCCCTTAATTAAAGTTACGTTATTAGATATTAATGTATGAAAGGTATAGACTTTGAAATCTTCTCCAGAAGAGTCATGTGTATATTTTGTTACTTTTTATTTTCTTATGTCAATGAACTTTCATTCCCCCTAATTCATTTTTGTCTGATATATGCAGAAAGCTCCACACCGCAAATATAACAATGCATTAATCGTATTTCCTGAATTCTAATTAATGACTTGTGTAACTTTAAAATAATCGCCATTGTTAAATTTTATTCGGTTTCCATCTGTTATGTTGGAATAAATTTTGCATCTACTCGAACCACGTTTGCTTACTCAGGCCTTTCTTTCAATGATGTTAAATTTCGACCTGGTAACAATTGGTTAAAATTTGTTGGATTGTCTCTTACTATTAATAATCTTTCGTGTTGCCAATACATTTTTCATTTTTTCACTACGTTTGAGTAAATGTTCGCAAGTTCGTACCAGCAGTATATTTGTATTCCGTGGATTTTAGGTTGTAATTAAAGGGATCACATTTCATTCTGAGTTCATGGTTTCGCATATATTTCCCTTGATTAGTCCATTTTTGTTCGCTTTGAGTATTCCTTGGCTGATACTTTCCTGTGAGTTTTGATTATCGAAGATATTGCTGATTACTCTGTCAGTCATTGTGTTTATGTATAATTGTTCCTTATAGTTGTTATCACTATTTAGGCAAGGTTATAATGCACATTTATATGTTTTGCTTGATATAATTTAAAATTGCGATAATTATGTATTTAAGATGGTGTACTACAACATAAATATTAGTATGTGTTTCAAATAGATTGAGGAGAACGTCATGGAAAGGAATGCTTATTTCGCTCCATTTCCTTGTGAACTTTATAGCTGGATGCTGGTTATTAAGTTCCTTGAAGAAGCATTCTATTGGTATATGTTCATTCTACATTAAGCTATCGTCTGAAATTCGTTAAATTGTGGTAAATCTTGTTGAACAATTTGGAACTTGATTGAAAATAATGTAAGTACTTTTCAAACATTCACATTGTATTCAAGGGAGATAAATTGTTCGTCAAAATTTGACAAATCTGTTGGACTTCACTCCTTTCTGTTAATTAGTTGAATACTAAAGATTCGTAACTATAAACCTTTGTACAAGCAAGGGAATGGTGCCAAAATGATACCCTTCTTGGACATGGATAATAGTGACAAATGGACAAATATTTTAGCACCTATCTAAAAGATACAGGTTTATTGTCAGTGTTCTCCTCATACCATTAAAATGAAGTTGGCTACTTATGTTTGTTCCACTATCTTTTTACATCATTTCAGATTACTACACTTAACTGATGAAACGAAGCATAAAAGGCTATATCATTTTGCCATTCTAAGCGGTAACATGGAATTTAACCTACCAATCTGTTTATTGTTACCATATTTGATACAAAATGTGACATTTGATATGTGATATTCTAAAAATGTGATATTTCTAAAAGCACATAACAGGTTATAATGTATATGATTAGCAGAGTTGAGTCTTTTTAAATTACAAATCAAACTAATGTTTTGTACACCACACTATCAAAATATTTGGGGCATAAATATATACTACAGAGTTCATAAAAGAAGTAGAACTGAAGGACAAAGTAAATATTTTGGATTCAAGTTATTACAGAATAAACATATGCACACAATGTAGTCACAATTACTTATTTGTGCTACTTGTGCGCTGTATCTCTGGATATATTTCAATATTTGTACAATTAATTGTATTCCCTTACGATTGGATTTTTTTTATCTTCAAAAATGCAAACAAAAGGTAAAAGTAACAATAAAACTGCAACACAAACTTCCACAAACATCAACGAGACTATCATTTTTTTCCTACCTACAGGCAAAGGAGGTTTACAAACATATAAATACAAATGGATATTAACCTGCACTGTGTGGATCAATGTGGAACAAACTGAAATAAATGTAAGTTCCCATTGCACTGATATTTATCTCATCATCACAAATCAAAATAAACCGCAAAAGTAAAAATGAAACTGTATAACAAAACCTCTTAAAACATGAGCAAAACTGTATCCAATCTCTTACTTATACACAAAGAGTGGTTATAAATGTGTAAATAAAAATATATGAACCAGCACCTTCTGGATCACTATGGAACAAACTGAAGAAATGTACGTTTGCATACAATTTACTTCGTTATAAAAGTGAGCTAGAAATATAGCAAGAATAAAGTAGCAAAAAGAGGTGCATCTACAGACAATTCAGAAATAGCACATGAGTCTACAATGCTCACATTTGGATGTACATCAATTTATATTTAATACATTCATTTTTTTAAAACCATGAATTTTAAATTTACATTATTCAATATATATGTTGCAGAAGCTAATTTATACATTTATACAAATATGACACAATATAAAAAGCTATTAATGGAGTAAACAAACTAGAACGAGCAAGAGACTTGAAACATAGAACTTACGTTTTCACTTGGCTAATCCAATATATGATGGACTTAGATAAATCTCCATTTATTCATATGGTATACATGATGTATTAATGCTACTGTTATGTGGATATTATCTGATAATATCGATACTTTTATAAGCAATTATAATATGTTGCAATATGTTGCCACTATCATATTATGATGCATACAACATTATTACAAAATATTATTTTGTATTATGTTTATGAGAGATAACACTTTCAAGTGAATTAAGTTATTTGACTTTTACACCAACGGCTTTTATTTGCTGAATGATGTAATGCAACTGCCATGTCTTGCCTTCATTTTCCCATGAATTGTGTAGTATTTTTAAAGACAACTACCAACACCCATGCACATCATTTAACAGTTTCCAGGGGTCATATGTATTATCTGTCACACATAAGACGGTCTTTCTACGAGTACATATGTGCAGTGTACTTTGAAAACATTTACAATGTATCAATGTAATTTGTTATATTTGACATCTAACCCGGTAGTCTGCTGGCGGAGAAAGGATCAACAATACATAGAACTCTAATAAATGGCATTTGAAGGAAGATGTGATAGACATAAAGTTAATGAGCAAAGAATGTTGTTGTTAAACTGGAATTTATACATGAGATTTTGTAAGCAATGATCATTGCAGGAAACCCTGAGAAGTTTAAAGACAGGAACAATCATTCTGATGGATATGATTCAGTCTGGTACATTTACATCTGAACTACTTTTACTGAATATTATATTACGCGAAATGTGTATCATCTTTCCTGCCATGTGAATCATACAAATCACAATCAGTACACACTGATGTTTTATTTTATGCTGAGTAGTTTCATTTGTTTCAATGTAAAACATGTATGTCATCAAACAATGAAAAAATATGTTTATGTTGACTGAGGCGGATGAATAGTACGTGTCTTGTGTGTGTATGTATGAGGTATATAGAAAGAGATAAAGAGACAGACACAGATAGATAAACAAAGTGGGTGATTGCACATACACTAATTTAATAGATCCAAGCATTACTGTTTTGGTTTACTTTGTGCTTTTTGTATTTTTTCATCACAACCTTTGGAAAAAATTGTGCCTCAATGGAACACATGCGATGAAGACGAATGATAAGGATCGTCGCAATTCTCAAAGCGATCACATGTAGGACAGGATTTTCTACAATAACATTTATATTTGGAACAAGAAAGCTAAATGCGGTATATTCATTGTATGACAAATTTGCAGGGTTTCAATTAAGAAACATGGTGGGCGTGTATAAATGTCAAGACCCATCATTTTATTAATATACTTAAATTCCTACACATAATATTTGCCTTCTCTCATAATTTTAGGCTTGCATTTGAATTGTATGTTTTATATAAATATATATATATATATATATATATATATATATATATATATATATATATATATATATATATATATATATATATATATATATTCTTGGTGCATAAAACACCAGAATTATAAGATATGACAATATGAATAATTATAATTTCACTGTATCTGACAGACTAACATGACTTGGAACGGTTCTCAGTTGATACTAGACCTTTAACTGAATAAACTAATGTAGAATATAACTCTTATAGAATGGAACTCAATAATATGCACGTAATGTATCACATCAAATGTCTGCTGTAAATATGATAGAGTGATAGTAAAGGCAATAGATTTAGTAAACTAAATGAAATATAATGGAAATTAAATTTCACGCTCTACACAGAACAAGAATTGCTGTAGTATGTGTTAAATTCAAGAGACATTAACACGTGATAACGAAAGTATTTTTTTAACTATACATTGAAAATGTAAATCGAAATTTTAAGAACATAATCAAAATTAAATTCTAAAGTAAAACATATTTTGTTTAAACATTATCTGATTTATATGCTAATATCCAAGTATCTAAATGTTTAAACAATATGTTATGAGTGCAAAATTTCCCTGTCGTAACAAAGAAGTCTGTATAAAAGCAGAAACAAATATTATCTAATTGAAGACGTTAGAATATGCTCATTTACTTCAACTCAAAAGATTAACTTTGACTTACCAATTTGACACTGAGAATAAGAATTATGATTAAGACAGGTCCTGAATTTGGCTTTAGTTTAACCTCTAAAATCTTTTCTCTGAGATTGCACTGATTTCAAAAGATCTATTTGGGTTGGGTTAAAATGTATCACAAAAAGACAAGATTTTGTTCTAGGTCTGCATTAAAGCTACAGTGCCTAAGTCCTTGCATTACAGTCACCGTTATTCACCATTCTATCAACCATTCAATTATATTTTGTGAAAATACCTAGTTGCATGTGACTATCAAAAGGACATTAGATTATAGTGCACGTGTAATTCGGTCAATGTATCTGTTCATGTCATACATGGGAATCAATAGTAAAATCATTAGACCTTTTATATCCAATTCGTGATGGAAACGAGGAAAACAGCAATTATATGTTTTATGTTTTATTTGCCTTTTCGGAACTGACTTAAAAAATTAATTTTCTCCCATATGTTAGTGATGTTATTGACATTTGCACATTATTACAATTTTATTTTATTTCTTACCGACGACAGGTTTACGGGTATAGTATGGTTCATAAGATTAGTGTTTTCAGTATAAATGGAAGGAGAGAGTTTTTAAGGAATCCACTAAATCAACGTCACTAGGTCTAAATATTTCATGCCTTCATGATACAATAGTGATTATATAGTATCCAATCAATATAAACGTAAGCGAGGAAGTTTATAATTGCCTTAATTGATCAATTAATGCAATTTATATCACTGAAAAGTCACGTGATATTGTTAGGATGGTGGTCTCAATTTAGTTCAAGCTTGAAATCCTGTGTGGCTTATCAAATATTCTTTCAGGAGATGGTTTTCGAGAGGTTCTTGATCAATTTCTGGTCTCGTAATGTCTTAAGCAAGATGTGCAAATGCGCCTGATGAAGAAATAACAAGAATGGTGATTACTCATTCCGATTGAAGTTTTGAGTACCAGTGGCGCGATGGATGCACAATTATAACGTTAATTTATTTACCACATGATGACATGATAATGTACATTTCACGAAAATTATATCACACATTAAATGAGTTAATGATTGGTTATGCAAGTATAATAAATTCTGAGAAAGGCAAAATATACCAGGCATACATATTAAGCACGTCTAAATACTATTTGGAACAATGTGACCTAGTTCAGAATAATCGCTGAGGTATCAAATATGAATATAATGCAATCATTGCGTATGACTCGTATTCAGTGGTAAACGTCAGAAAAATAATACACAGGCATATATCAACTTTACATCATTGACTTGTGAAGGCTTCTTATTTCTCTCCTGCCTGGTTTTAATACACAACAATCCAGTTATTGTCTTTCATTTATCTTGGATATATAATATCAATTCTACTCGCAGGAGCAGAAAAAAACGATAAAATAACACAGTTAGTAGATACTTGATTGCTTGTATTTGCGTACGTGGGTGAGAAGTTGTAAAGACAGATAGATAGATAGAGATATAGATATATATATATATATATATATATATATATATATATATATATATATATATATATATAGATAGATAGATAGATAGATAGATAGATAGATAGATAGATAGATAGATAGACATGGATGGATGGATGGATGGATGGATGGATGGACGGACGGACGGACGGACAGATAGATAGATAGATAGATAGATAGATAGATAGATAGATAGATAGATAGATAGATAGATAGATAGATAGATAGATAGATAGATAGATAGATAGATAGATAGATAGATAGATAGACATGGATGGATGGATGGATGGATGGATGGATGGATGGATGGATGGATGGATGGATGGATGGATGGACGGACGGACGGACAGACAGACAGACAGACAGACAGATAGATAGATAGATAGATAGATAGATAGATAGATAGATAGATAGATAGATAGATAGATGGATGGATGGATGGATGGATGGATGGATGGATGGATGGATGGATGGATGGATGGATGGATGGATGGATGGACGAATGGATGGATTGATGGAGAAAATTATTTCAGTTGTGTCTGAAAACATATTCGAGATAACATAATATTTTGAATAGGAAGATACTTATCTACTCATAAAAAAACAGCTTTCTTCGAGATAGAATAATTTTGTTTTTAAAGGAAAAAATAAATTTCTTGTACTAGTCATTGTCTATTTCCTCGCGGCGAAAATAATTTCTTTTTAAGAAATAATCACTTATATTTTCCAAAGAAGCTGAAAACTAAAAAAGTTCAAATAAAACTTTCAAATTATTTTATATTTTTTTATTCGCTTTTACAAATGTACTGATAGAGCCGAATGTTAATATTAGTTAATAATATAACTTTATTTGCATCCAAACTTCAGTTAAATGCTTTCTTCTCCGAGATGAAGGACTTTTCTTTTGGACCGTAATTGGTATGTGTTATATGTGTCTGCCTAATCAATCGCAACGCTTTCGAGGAGCGTTTCTCTTTGCTCTTGTAGCTTTAATTCTTACCATTTTAAATCCGTTGCTCTCAAAATTGGTGACGCCACTGAGGCTATTAGACAAACAAGGGAATTAGGTCGATGGAAATTAGATGAATTTAAGAAATATATTAGGTTAGGGAAAAGGGTCTCGATCTTGTAACACTGCAGTCACGTTTTCTAAGATTGTCATTCTGCTGTGTGTGTTTCTTTATTTTTCAAGTCTCTTTGGTTTTGCAAACCTAGATTACTGGTCATCGACCGTGCTTTGCTAGGACGGCATACACTCGACCCGCACTAATCTGTGTCTACCTGCCGTTTCGATCGTCGGGAGCGTGTGAGGGTCATCTAACAGCTTCGGAAGACCAACAGCGCATTCAGAAAAAATAACGCGGATCCGTTTTAATGTCTCTTCGCAATCATTCATACAGGCTGTTTATATCGTAACTTGCTGGGCATATGAGGGTCCACTACTGCCAACACATTACTACGTTCATTGGTTTAATTATTGTTCAACATCGATATTGCTTTTCTTTGGTGTTCGACATTGTTGTTTATTGCCCTAGCCACCTTTTCTGGCCGCCTTAAATGCAGCAATGTCTATTTGCTTTATTTATATTAATAGCGGTTGAAGCATCCAAAATATATGCATTATACCGTAGGTATCATTGTTCAATTTCTTAACATGTTTACTCTTTAGACCTTGCTAAGATAGTTATGTAATGCTATAACTACATAGTACATATTTGGTTTAACACATATTTATTTCAATAAAAAATCACGAAAGTGGCTAGCCTAAAACACAAAGTTTGAATTTGTAATATACCTCCGCTTTGTAATTTTGTACGACTGACTCAACAAATTATGTCTTTCACTCTCTGTCTCCCTTTATAATCGATCAATGTCGTAAAGATTTGGATGGTACATACACATTTAATTTTCTCTCATAAAACAAGTTGGTAAGAAAGACCTGTTTTCATTCACGTTTTTCTGACAATAACTTGCACAATTCTTCTGCGTTTATAAGAACACTCACATACATACATACATACATACATACATACATACATACATACATACATACATACATACATACATACATACATACATACATACATACATACATACATACATACATACATACATACATACATACATACATACATACATACATACATACATACATACATACATACATACATACATACATACATACATACATACATACATACATACATACATACATACATATATATATATATATATATATATATATATATATATATATATATATATATATATATATATATATATATATACGATTTGCGTAAATCTTCAAATATTTGAATATAAAGAAATCCTGGTATGCTTTTCTTTTAAAACAAATGGTTTATTTATATTTTCTTTACTTAATTTGTTTTGTACCAATGTGAACCTATGCTAAATATATTATTTAATAAACTACATAAAAGATCTACACCTGGCGGGTCTTATATAGGTTTTGCATTGAACATTGTTGCTACCCGAAATTAAAAATTAAAACATAATGATGAAATCTACAATATTCTAAACAACAATGAGTGATAATTGAACAAACAATACAAAATATTTACTATCATATGGTCGAAAATAAATAATAATAACATGATATGTAGTCATTAAATCAAGCTATAATGAAATATATTTAAAATTTGCAAAATTCTGATATACCATTTATTGAAGGTTCATGGGCATTTCAAATTGTGAAATTTGACTTAAAATATTTGCTATGTCCACACAGTAAATTACACAGGAGTATGCAACAATTTATTTGCGGATTAAATTTATAGGCTTATTTATTTTAGGCTTATATTATGTCGTGTTATTTTTCCTTCTCTTTCCTGGTTTTGCTCTTTGTATGTATTCTTTAGCTCATACAAACAAAGCCTATGATAGAATACAGCCATCAAACAGTAATCCACAATTAGTTTTAAAATGTCTGAAAAATTTAACAGTTCCATTAATTTCTCCAGTTCTCATTGTCAATATGTATGTGTGTAGTTTGTCTTTCAGGGGGAATGGTAATTAGCGATAGGAAATTATGACAATATTTCATCTTCTTTATGAACTCTTCCTCACCCATGGGTCTTACGTTGGTATTAGTCTGCTGATCTCAGCATACAGCGTCATGTGACAGACTTCTCTTATGTTTCTTGTTCATACTAGATGCATCGTTACAATCATTTCGAGAATAATCAAAACTCAAGCATCGGAACAAAGTTCTGGATTCTGTTGAAGTAAACGATAACATGAAATAAAACTTGCAAACGTAAAGCTCAGAACAGCAGTAATGACGTTTATATGTTCTATGAAAAATATGTCGATTAAATTAATTTTATTAATTGACGAATTAATGAAGGAATTAATTGATAGATAAACAGATACTGAAGAAGTTAAATATTAGTTGATTTTGCTTCAACAATCGTTCTCATTGAATGCGGTTAAGCAAAAAAGGAAAGTTAATAAATTTTCCTAGCTAACCATCTAACATAATGTAGCCTGACAGTGGTTTAGTTGTTTTTGGTTTCAGTCGAATAGCCACAGTGAAGAGGTCTTTGCTAAGCTATCCTGGTTAATAAATAAAATTATATGTAACCAATTTATATCACAAACATTGAAGAGGGTGTTTTTGGCATTACAATATTATTATATTTATGTCACGAATATGGCTATAGACTATGCCTTTTTTTGTTTTATTTTTGTAACAACATGTAAGACATTAACGTTAGAATAGTCAATATTAATTTCGTGAAATTCCCTTTATTTAAGTTTATATTTTAGTTATTTTTTACTGTTTTCAAATTGCAGTGATGTTGACTACTATTGATGACAGATGTACCTATTTACCTCAGAAAAAATGCATGTATGTTAAATCGTATGTGCGTTTGGTTTCAATGCGGTTAAAGGTATGATGTTTAAGCAGATGAGATTTTATGACTCGCTACATATATGGTACAAGGTGAGTTTCACATAATGTACGTAAAAACTTAAATCTGCAGAAACTATAATTAAAATTGTATTTTATAATAATATCTGACTGCACGAAGAGGCACGTAAGTTATTTATTTATAAGTTGTCACTATGTAAATATGACAAAGTGTTTAATGACAAACACCGAATTTGTTGAGGTTTGCATCCGATTAAAATACTTAGTCCTCAGCATTTAGTTTCATCATTCTGACCAACTCTATGATTACTAAATCGTTTGGAACATTTAGGAGTTTGGAAAGAGATATAAATACACAGAGTATCTGTAAAAACCTACCTTGATGCTAGATGATTCTGGCCTGTACATAAATATAGGTGAACTGATGCACTTCGCATTGCTCCTCATTTGACTTTCCTTTTGTTTTGACCTTTTTGAATAATCGATAGTTAACATTGTCAAATCGTTGTCTGACTCGAAGGAGCAGGGCAGAGATAATTCTTTTGTCAACTCAAGGCTGTTTAGCTCAACACTGGAACCGGTACACTGAGTCTTCTCCTTAGCTCTCTTTTTCTCCCGCCTTGCATATAATGTTGCTGGAAGGACTCTTGATAATGGTTTTATATTAACATTTTTAATAGAATGTAAGAACTTCTCAATTTCAGTTTTCTTCTTATATTTCATAAGTACAGCTGGATCCGGTGCTGGTGGTCGTATCGTAAAGTCATAAAAGTATGTTTCACCACATAATCGTATCCACTTGAAGGATCAACTGTAATGTTGGTCGCCCCAGTACCTAATGCGTAGGAACATAAACATGATTCTATCGACATACGGTCAGTCAGGCAGACAGTTTTCAGTTTGTCATATTCTTTCGAAGAGTCACTTTGAGGAGCAGTTTCTGACAACAACAATTTGGAATCTGACTGTAGCTTGCATACAGTTCTTGTTGATGACTTTCCAAAATCTAACACTTTTGCGTAAATATTTTTATCGTTAATTATGAATTAGGCTTGGACTTTATTGTTCCTTAAATCTGCATGTTGTTCTGAAATGCTTTTCGTCGACCCGGTTTTATTTCTTTCCGAAATAAGTGCTTTCAGCACGTTCTGGCATTCATTTCTAGAACTATCAGTCTCATTTCGATTCTTGTGTTTGAGATTATTTGTCGAGGTCATATGTACTGTAAACGATACAAAATAAGATGTTATGTAGAACATCGAACACAAAATGTTATTAAATGAGTATCCGGCTATAACTTGCGTATTCCATTTTCGAAAATATACCAGTGTAACCGGCTACACAAAACACCAATCCGTTTTCTGACGACAGATTACAAGAGGAGTAACAGCAATAGTAACGTGAACACTAAATGGTCAGCAAATGTCTTTATTGTTTTAACCAAGGTATATATAAGATAGAGTTTTAGCCAACACTAAACATTTGTAATAGATACATTGAAAACAAATCACCAATAGCATTTAAGCTACTATTAGAACATTTGTGGCGGCAACTAATAAGAGTGGTTCTGTCCGACAGAGAGAAAATGTTTATTTATGACTAGTAATCAGAGCCTGTTTTTCTGACAATCATTAAATGCTAATCGTATTAAAAGCTTGGCGATTAGCATCGAGATGGCCCACGCCAGTTCTGGTGGTTAGCATAGATACACTGTGCTCAGTAGATTAGAGGTACTTTATGGTTTTTAATAGGCATGTATAAATTTAAAATTGCATTGACTAATCACAGTTATCTGCGGTACGAAGATGTGCGCGTGGCTGAAACTGGGTAGTAAGGACGTGCATGAAGAGGATACCTCAAACTGCAGTAGGGAAATGGCTGCATCAATCTTCTTGTTGGAAATTAAATTCTATGTATGTGGTAGCGAAGCCTCATTTACCCAATCTGTGTAGGTCTCAATAAAGCATAAATTTCGAAACAGCTAGATGCAAAGGCGATTAAACAATTCACCTTTTGATTTTGCTGGCATCTAGTGCGAAATACAAAAGAATGTTTGCTGAATGATCTGCATCAGATAATTATGGATAACCATATATTGAGCGATTAAACGAGTATGCTGGAAACACTATTATCTGCCAGGGACAGGCAGTTAAGAATAATTCAGTCACGTCTGGCACCATGGCTGTGAAAGCTTCTGCGTTCTGGTTTATAGTCTTGAGGCAAAAGGACTGCCATTCTTGGTAACTTTGTCTGCGATGTGCAGTGAAAAATTTCATAGGGAGATAAAAACTATACGGCCTGAAGCCTAGCTTTGTACTGGTGACAAAACTCAGCCCATTTTCTAGCTAAATTACAAGCGTTATGCGACTAGAGAAGATCTTATGATATATCTTCCAGATCAACGACAAAATTCAAAACCACGTTAAAATTAATCTGTCTCTCAACGTCAAAGTATTCTGCTACGGTTTGCAATCAATATGGAAAACAAAGACAACTGCAACTACTTTGGCGAGCTTAAGTTGATGGTAGATGTTTTTCCTGTGATGGACGCCAATGTCTGCGCGTGCAGAATATGAAAATCGCAATCAGCGTTCTTTCCTGAGTGAACTGCCTGTGCTCGCCATTATCGAGAAATTAAGAGCATACGCCGTATAGTTACATCTTCTATAAGAAGTCAAAGGCAAAGTCGAGAAAAATCACTAGTCTACTAGATCAAAGACGTAAGTGCCTAGTAAAACAACCCAGCAGGAGCTAGAAAATCAATATCTATTCCTGCGCAATCTTAACGTCTTAACTTCTTGTACGTCTTCATCCTTGCTGTTCTCATGGAGACCTACGCAAACGTATGTAGCATAGCCACGAAATCGTAAGAAACTGTCACTAGAGAGACAACAAAATCACTTATTGTTCAAGCACTATGACCATGCTAATCGTACCTCAAGCAAACTTCTAGGAATTTAAAAGTGCAGTTGACGACATCCGGCGTGTGCGAATAATATACAAACCACTTGGAGAACGAAAAGCCGGTGTTTAATCACACAAAAGAAGCTGTACCAAACTTCACCTGGAATTTCGAACTTAATCATATTAGCAGTGTTCATGCATCCAGCAAAGCTAGTTATGAGCATGGTAAACACACATAGCTGCATTAACAAGCATAGTTGGCTCTAATACTTCCAAAGCTTGCCTTGTGGATTCCAACCACTGTGTGCTGGTGGGTGAAGGATAGAAATCGTACAAATCGACCAACATGATATGAGAACTCAGGAAAACGGGCGCCCAGAAGAACGTGGTCAATCCCAATTCTCCTGACATAACAGAGCAGTAGGACACACCGTCCTTTAACCAAGGCTGCAGCAATGACGGCTGTGTGCGATATTGGCGCAGTGGTCTACCTTGCTGCTTTGAAAGTCAAACATAATGTGGCTTGCCAGTGACTCTTAAACTATCTGCCATCGTTTACATGGGAGGTGAATTGGCACGTGCTTGGACGCGTCTGGAACGGGGACGCCATCGACGTCACGAAACGGCGGGAAATATAAAAGCTAATTGAGTAGAATTCTGAGCAACGCCTGTCCGCCGTTACTACTTTAACTCGTATATCTTTGCTCAGTGGCCTTCTGGATCTACCGATCATTTACCCAACGCTGTCACTGCATAAATAAATTACTGTCAGACTTATGAGAACCAGTTCTTTCAGGTATTGAAGATGCCAGACAAACACCCTACGCTTCTGTTGATTAGAAATAGGACGGTTCATTGCATGCAAGCCATGCATGTGGACATCATCAGAAGATGGCATGAAAAACAACCCCTTAACTTGACCTTGGATGACGTCATCATATACGTCACTATAGTCAGGCTTGCGGCTTAGAGCAAAATCGTGGGTTTCAAAAACGAACTGGTTGTCTTAGCGAATGATGTCAAGAATCTGAAACATTTCTAGCATGGATGGATCTTTGCTCTTGCCGAAATCTAGCAGACTGGAGCCTGACTATTCTGCATGGCCGAAGGTACGATCAAACCATTCGATAGGCCAAACTTTACAGAGTATGCTAAGCGTTCCCGTCTTTAATTTGCCTGTCCAATTTGGTCAGTGTTAGCAGCCTCTAAATGGTTATATTGACCACCACGGTAAATCGCAAACCAGCCTGAAATTTACACCATCACACCACTATCGAGACGTTTGTACGAACAAGTAAAATATGCTGGAAATTTAAACTCAGTAACAAAATGATTTAATGTAGCACCAAATAGGTATGTAGTTATATGGCATCGACATTTCTCCCACCCATCAACACTATTTTCGCCTACCAGGAGCAATCATGGGTAATGAAGTTGGCGATGCGACGCTGAATTTGGTGGTTTCCTCCTAGGCTGACAAAATAACATCATCATTGTATCAGGCTCAGCACCTACTCCATTTTCCCAGCGCTTCGTTTCGTCAAAGGAACCTTTCAACCCAAACATGATAGTTTTTTATATGGCTCGGATAACTGGAGCTTTTTGGACGACGAAAGCCTCGAACATATTTTGAACAGGCAAGAGGAACCTTACTGCGAGACAGATCCAATCTTAAACCATCTATTTCTTATGACAGTGAACCTCTGTCTGATCCTCATCTGTGAGACCGACATCTGCAAGTACTAATTATCAGCAGAAAATCCATCACGCCTGATTATGTGGGAATACTGTACGGAGAATCATTCGATCTTTGTATATTCTATTTTTAAACAGCGAACAAGAGTTTATGTCATTCGTCGTTGCGATCATCGACCCATAAACCTTAGAGGAGCTTAAGCGCGAGTAAAGCTATAAACAGGGATGTGGTAAATCAGTTAGCAAGCTTGCAAGACAGACCAGATGTCGTTAACAAAACGGGTTCAATGCCTATAATCCATGATAGTGAGCAACAATTAGTTATTAATACACCATCACAGTGTCTCAGTACGTGCCCCAAGGATTTTGTCTTAACACTGATGCTAGGCTCCATACGATTTCCTTAGCTAATACAATATCACTATTCTCCAATGCCACTAGTTTTTCTGATTGCTACACCAGTGTAATGTATATCTTGAATTGCTATATTTTTTATTCATAAGTTTAAACTTTAGTGATTATAAATAGTAGGAATTCATCAAAGCTATTTATGTCACTTACTTTATGACCAAGAGTCGTAACAGTCATGTTGGACAATTGCATATTTAAAGCACGTTGCAAACCTGCTTTCAAAGGGATAAAAATGTCATATTTATCCAAAAACAGTTTATTTAATCTGCCAATTGCGTGCTGTATTCAAACTAACTCGACTGAGGTTTTTGAGTAACAGTTACTCTTCTGGTTATCTTGATTTATTCTTGCCATTTTTGACTCGTATTACACCAATTTGAGTTTAAATTAAAGAGGTGCGTCCGCTTTCAAAACAGTGAGACGATGCAACACGTCATGTTTCCAAAATCAGCAAAAGCATATTCAACTTAATTTTGCTCCTTTTCTCCATCGATTGTATAGAACAATTATGTAAATCTTTTATCCTATAGATACCCGAATCAACGAGATATGGCTAATTTACAAGTTAAGACAACTTTCGTGTTTTGTGATTGGTGATACCGGGTTGCTGTGTCACGGAATGAATTTCACTTTAGTTTATTTAATTACTTTTTCTTTTATCGTTTGATCAAAACCAAAGTTTAATTAATGTATTAAATACCCTAGTACTATATTATTTTTACTTTTTGAATCGATGTTTTAATTCAATGCAATTTTATTTATTGTACGAAACATCGGTATTTTGGCAAACTAAAAGTTTACTTTGGAACATAATCCAGCCTTATTATTGGGTCGACTAGATCCATTTAAATAGTGCTCATACATCTGCATACTGTTATTGTCGAGTTCTCTATCTTACCATAACAGTAAATTACATCATGTAAAATGATATTTCACCTTTATCATGTGAGTAAAATATCCATATGTTATAATGCATGATTTGGCAGAAGAAAAGATATACAATGAATACTAAATATACCTCTCTTTCTTCGATACTTCAGAAAGCCAATGACAACCAGGAAAACCGCTACTAGTGCTATCACAAGTGCTGAGATTAGAAGCCATTTAACCGTCTCTAAAAGAAAAACAAATATGACTATTATTGCAGACAGAATAGCACATATTAAAATGATACATAGAGACTGCAAAACCTAGTTACGTGCATACATACGAATATGCAGACATTCATAGAAATAGAGATGCAGACAAACATGAATGCACATATAAATAAACACGTCTATGCATACATGCCCACAGATAGACAAACATGGATATGCGAATTGGACTGATTTATGTGCTGATTCAATAACTGTTCCAATACAAATTATTTCCCTTTATCGAATAATACACAGTTTCATGTATAAGTTATTTACATTTATATACTTGACCTTTTTGTATCGGAGCTTCCTGTAGTTACCAAATAACAATAATCTGATTAGCACATAAAATAGTACTCATACAAAAAAAACAAATAAATGCAGATAGTAAGACTATGAACACCTAAAAAACAATATAAATCATGTTTATATCCTATAGTACAGAGAGAACGCACCGTTCGCGAAGGTCACAATAGGAAGAAAGTATTGATCACATGAAGATTGACAGGTTTATGTGATTAATGAATTAATTATATCATGAAGGATTGAATTTTGTTTGTATCTCATTGCAAAGGCGGCAAATATGTAGTTATTATACTGAATAATTTGGCTTACCATTTTCTATGCTGGGGCTCGATGGTGCAGTCTCGCTATTTTCTGAAGATAAAGACAAATATCTATCAGTTTAGACAAAATATTAAGAGTGTGTATGTTTGTGTGTCTGTTTGAATATTTTACCTAGCTTCAACAATTCTCCAGTCACATTCAGACGAAACACTAAGACAGAATGTTCAAACTCTTTTATCGAAAAAGCTATTACGAATGAATATGTTAGAACTCTATCCTGCCATCTTGCACACTTAATAAACAAATGAGAGATATATTGAACCGTTTATTATACATATACTTCGTAAGTACAAATGTCCACCCCACTCCCAGCTCTGAGGTACAATCCAAACATGTGGCATGTTTTAATTAGCGACTGGCAAAGAAGGAGAAGCTGAGGTAATGACAAATCAACTAAAACAAAGATGGGGTAATGGTATGTATTTGAGGAAAAGTGCCATAATGTTATTTATTTATTGACAATCCATATCTTTCTTTGTTGGACAATTGGTCTGCTGAAGGACCAATCAAAACAGTGAGATAAAAAGAAATAAAGACTGGTTGGATAGAGGACTCCGGAGATTTTGATATATTAAAACCATCTGGACGTTTTAACCAAATATTAGGTTTCTTATAAAACAAAAATAACCAGCAAAGCATTGTGGACGCCTCCTAACCAACACATTTACCGTGCAGTCTCGACAATCTATTGCAGTTTTAGTACGTTAGTATTTCTAACGCTGTAGATAAATCCTTTGAAAGAGTACCCACATCATTAGGATAACCTAAACGAGTGTAGGGTTACTGGGTGAAAATCTAGTTAAAAGGCTTGAATCAGGCTCAAAATTCAGATCGTTCTCATTCGACATTCGATAAACAACAAGATACAATATCTACACATTTCAGATAAGGATGCATTTTTTTCCTGATATTTTGATTTTCTAACATGACGAGACACCGCGTCAGCTTTTTTGAGTCTGTAAGGAGCTGTTTGTTTGCTCATCTTTGTCTGTATGTTAATTTCGAAAATATTTCAGTTCCTTTGACTAAATCTTCAATGCTTGTATGACATCATAATTGTAAAGAGTGAAAAATAATTATCAAGATCTTCTAAAGAGCAATCGAAAGATTTCATTTGATAAAAGAAAATATTGGAGTAAAAATGTAAGCTTTTCTATCAATGTGTTTCCGTAGAGAGATCATCATTCTTTTTGACATTGGTATAACTAGATTATGTTTCAACAACATTCTCCTTGGAAACATATGACGTAGTTCAGGTGCAACAATATCATGCGTGTGAATGTTTCATGTAGAGAATATGTACCTCAACTTTATCTTTCATAACTAACCTTCAACGTCAATGAATACAGAATCAAGAAGGCGCCCTTTTTCATCCCATGCAAACACACTTCCTTTGTGAAGCCATGATATGTTTAGAAAGGTGAAGGACAGTGTTCCTGATTTCAATGCACATTTTTGTATTTCCATGCCTTCCACTACTACAATATCTGTAGATGTGCAATCTTCTTTAGACACATTATACAGTAGGACAGTGCGATTAAATTTAAAATCAATTTTGATCGACGACATTGTTGTTAAAGGTAATCTGAATGAAAACATAATACGTTCCCCTGGATGTGCCGGCAATATCTGGCCTGTAAACAGAACGAACTCATATAAGGTCATTAAAATTTCTCTGGACTTCATTGTGTGTATGAAAGGTATTTCCTTCTAAAAATTTCTAAGTATAATTAATGTCAAAGCATGAAGGTATGTGTGTGGCTACATATAATTATATAGCTTATATATAATTTTTAACAAAAATGTATACAACCTACAGAGAAATAAGGTCTGCTTGATTAATTATGAAATGATGCAACCAGCGTGAGTTCTAATAAATTAATCTCCAACCATATGCATTATGATATAATCTATTAAGACGAATTATTCGGCGTTAAAACATAAAACTAACTACTAGTATACCGCTGGTTTGCACAGAAATCACTACATAAGATCTTGAGTGATTTTAGTGTCAGATACCATTATTGTTCAACATAAAATGGCGCATTTAAACAATCGAAACTAAACCTGGGGGTAACCACGATAGTGTTTATAATCTTTAACTAATAATAAAAAGCTAAGCTAGGTTTTTAATCCCTACATTTACATAGTATAGGTAAAAATATCTTCTTTCTGTTACCATCCTCACTTCGACCATCAACAAAAAGGAAATAACGTGAAACAACAAATACACAAAATCATAACAACCCCGAACATAACGTGCTCATTTGAAGTCAAAAGGAGAATTAGAATTGTTGCATACTGTTTACCAAATATTTCATATCGGATTTCTAGATGAAACGCAGATTTCGATGGTGATACATTTAAGTGTTCCAGATCTGTATCTGGGTTTTCTCCTGAGATGTTTAAAAAATTAGAAACAGAAGAAATAATGTATCTACTGGTTTCGGAATTCGCATTTCTCGACGGGTGTAGACAATTGCATAAAACACCGTTGAATAATGAGTTGTTTTAGTTTTACTCAGGACAGGACATGAGATATTAGGATGGATACAA
>JAEAOA010002354.1:6289291-6311791 GCA_016746295.1 Potamilus streckersoni | reverse complement strand
AAGAATCTTCTTGACGTTACACCAAGTTTACTCAGCACTAAATATATCTTGAATGTTCTGGAAAATATGTCTATTTTAAAATATCACTGTCCTGGTCACACAAGCAAAGTTTGTTGGAAATAATAGCCATTTTCTATACTTTTGGGGCATTATCAATTAGGAAATAACAATTACTACCCAGAAACAAAGCACAAAGTGTTGCACGGTTTAATCTAGCACGGATAACTTACACGGGATATTAGAATCAGTTTCACAGGCAACTACCTGAAGAGATCAGTAACAGGCCGTTATACCTGAGGGTAGGAGCGATACCCTGACGCAACGAGATTAAAACATGATAATATTAAGGCTAGCGCCATCATTTTTCCTGAAGGGATGAATTGCCCAACCACACACCCCTGGATAGATACTAGATATTAACACATACAGGAACTCTTCAAACTGAACTAGTATCGTGAGTCTCGAAGGAGTAACACACTGACGGGGATAAATCAACATGGGATCATATTAAGTCCACCACAGCTGGACTGATTAAACCACCTGCTGGAAACATATCTCGGGGAATTAGTAACACCCTGAATGAGCTTCATTAACACGGTAGCGCAATCATGTCTTTTGCACGCCGCACGCTGTCGAACCTAGAATGACCGGATTTTATGAGACCAGGTGTCGACACAATAGGTGAAGCATTATTTGTCATAATTCTGTAATTATGCTCATAGCGAATCTTCTTTCATTTACCTTAAACGGATGTGAGCAATTTTATTCGTTATCATTGACAAATTAATGCACATTATTACATGTATTTTTAGCCTAATTATATAACTTGTACGCCCTACACTTGGGGAGCAGTTTTCTTAAATATTTTTTTCACAGCATCAAATTATACAATGAGATAAGCACAATGTGTCGTTTGAGTTTCTTTCACAGTTTATGCGATGTACATGAATTCATTATACTCGACGCCACAGACAAAGGTTTGTTAATATTATACACCAAGTGCCGTCCTTAATATTAGTTCATTATAAAAACCAGTATTATCTATTTGATAGAGACATCATGATCATCATAAATTGCTAAAAGTGTGAACTATATTAGTGCTTATAAAACATGTACGACATATTCTATTCAAAACACGTGCCAGAATGTATTAAATAATATCTTGCAATGGTTCATTTGGCATGAAAATCTATTAAAGTAGTCTGTATGTGCATACAAACAAGAATAATATATAAAGATCTTTTAAAAAGGGCTAAAAGGCAACATACTGCTAAGCAAGAATCTTGGATGCAATTATTAAATACAAATATAAATAGTGAGGAGTGGTCTGAGATTTATAGCAGGGCGACATTTTGTACCAAGGATACCAAATTGATCTCTTTTAACTTAAGATTAATCCACAGAATAATCGCTACTAATGACTTTTTGAAAAGAATAAACATATTGGACGAAAACAAATGTAAGTTTTGCAAGAAAGAGAATGAAAGTATTTAATATCTCTTCTATGATTGCAATATTACTTCACAGTTCTGGTACAGTTTTATTGATCATTTCGTACCATCTTGCCCAAATAGTGTACATTTGTCAAAAAAAGAAATACTTGTAGGAAGTGAACAACTGGACAGTTTGTGTAATTTCTTGCTTATTGTTTGAAAATATTACTTTTATACTTGCAGAATCAATATAAAAAATCCTTCCATATATGCTTTTAAGCAGAGAGTTGTAATGTATAAGAACGTTGAAAAATATGCTGCTAAGATAATCAAAAAAGAGGACCCATATCTTAAGAAATGTACCTCAATAGATCAATAGGTAACTTGTAACTGATCGGATGGTAAACAGGAACAAAACACTATTTTCTAAAGCTTATGTCACCTACATTGTGCCATATGCATGTGTGCATGAATGTGTGCATATTTGTGTTCGTCTTTTATTTTTTTTTTCTTTCTTTTAATATAAAATATATTTTCTATCCCTAGTTTATCTGGAAACAAGAAATTTTGATTGTAAGGTGACATTGGGATGATTTCCCGACCCAATGGTCAACCTATTACGGGGATAATAAAATTTTGAATTTTTTAAAAAGTGACAAGCACGAAAAAAAACCAACAAAACAATGAACAGCAGAGAGGGTGATACCTACAACTTTGTAGAGACCTTATTTTTGAAAACTAAGGGTTCTACGAATGATAAAAAACGATGTTTATAATGTTATGGCAAAACCTTCTCTAATTGAATCATACTATTTTTCGACCGTTTTTGTTTTCACATGATGGTCACATGCGTGTGTCGTTCAGCCTATAAATTAAAAATCAAGGACCAAAGAATTTATTTAAAATTACATAATACCTTGATTTTGGATCATGTAAGATTATCATTATAAATCCAAACGGATCAGCTTGCACTTTTAAGAAAATGTTTTTAAACTTAATCATGTCAATATCCCGCGAACACCAAGTATAATAAATATTTTGTAAAGTATAATTATCTACGCCATTAAACACAACCAAAATATGGCAGTTATCTCTGATCACCTTAATTATCTGTGTGTATCTCTGTTTTTGTGGCGGTTTCGAGAAAATACTCTAGCTGGATTTGTTTGTTTATCTAGCATCATATCATCATATACAACGAGGTTATTAATTAGTCCATCTAAATCATCTACGGATAGAGCCTCATCAATATCGGTAATAAAATCAGACATATCGTTTTTGTCTTTGTTCAGTCGTTTCGCATTTTGATTAAATTCTTTAAGTACTTCATATTATCGTTGATGATCTACAGATGGCGCCACTAAACATAACTTATTGAACATGAGCCATGGCATTATCAGATTAAACAATAATTGTGTTTTATCAGATCCAGATGGACATATTATAATCATTCTGAAATAATTTGGTAACGCTGGATGGTGTCTTACTGGCTCTTGTTTTCGTGTCGCAGAAAAGTCAATTATATCCATATAATAATGATATGAGTTTATATTGTGTTCAATGTATAGCAATACCCCCACCGTTGGATTGACAACAATAAAAGTGTGTGAAATGTGGTACAAATACAAATACAAATTTATTTCCGCGTCGCAAATTGAGCATAATGGTGAAATAGCCGCTTCATTAGGAAAATTGCCTGGAGCTTCATGGGAGATATATCCTGGCGAGAAACACCTTCAGGTATATAATTATTGTTGTCTTGGAACTCGTATCGATATCAGACTCGATAACCAAGACCTACCAAAACCTGTAGAATATCCAATAAATAAATTTGATCAGACGTGTCACATTCATGATGTCGCGTATAAACGTCCACATTTGCAACAACGACATGTTGCAGATGTAAAGTTGACTCATGCTTTAGATTTTATACCTAATAAATCTCTTAGAGAAAAACTCTCTAGCTTCCCAGAAAATATGCTATGAAATGTAAAATAATGCTAGGGGCTGGTAATCAAGCAACTGATTGTTATGATGGAATATGTTTATTATTCCCCGAGAGGGTATAGGAGAGGTAAAGAAGCAATTAGCAAACTTGCTGCTTCAGCTAAAGTCTCACGTGATGTTGCTGCAGCGTTGTTAGCACGACAGGCAATATGGCAAATCTATATACCGCCACCTAAAATAGTCAATGCGCACATACCGATGTTAATACCCCAAATGAAGTTCATCAAGAGGATATCTTGTCTTGAACACGATACTATTTAAATTGGCAAACGTCAGTACACATACAGCTATGCGTTAAATGTCGTTGGCGTTGCGAGTAGATATAAAGAATCGGAACCAATTTATCAACAAAAACAGCATCTGAGATTACATCTGCGTTTGAGCGAATTTATCAGCGAGGATCCGGATCACATAGTAGTCTACGATGGCCAAAACTATCACAGGTTGATCCTGGAAAAGAATGTCTTGGTGTTGTTTTATCGTTGATAAACATGTACAACGTTTAAGTCAGACGAGAACACATAAATTCATCGTGATCAGGCAATAGTTGACCGATTTAATCGAACTCTTGCTGTGCCGTTAATCAGATATCAATATGCGACTTTAAGATAACAAACAGTTCTTCTGAATGGGTTGCGATGTTACCAGATGTGACAGCTGTGCTGAATAAAGAAATTACTCGTGCAACTGTTTGATACTGTCTAATGCGATCACTAAAATATAAATACCGATAAAATGTGATTCTTTTACTCAAGCAGAACATGGTAAAGTTATCATAAGATATTTATATGAATTTGGCGAACTGGAGTGGTAGAAAAAGAGCAACTGATCCTATCCGGAGTGTGACCACACACAGGATTTCAAGTTTCATAAGGTCCACAGGTAGATCTGCAATCTACAAATTAGATTCAACTGCTCCTCAGCTTGGATTTGTACGCAAACAATTACAAATAATTCCTGCGGATACGCAATTACCACCAACCACACTTTTATAAACTTGCAGCCACTCGACGTCGATTACACTCAAGTCAATATCATTTAACACAAGCATCTTGTAATCGGACACCTTCAGTGTCTCCACCAGGAATCTTATCATCAACAATGTGTTGTCTAGAATCTGCTGGGCGATAAAACAAAGGTACAGGTAACATTGGAATTTTTCCTTATGCTTCATATTGTATAAAGTTTATTGTTAGAGGTCAAAGACCATCAGTATTTTCTACCTCCTTCACAACGTTTCTCTATACATGGTACCCAAGAGAGTATTTTTCGTGAACTAATAGTATTCGTTTAAATAATACAAGATATAATATCAAGAAAGTATTGTAATAGGAAGATAAAAAATAACTGATAATGTGCCCTATCAGTAAGCACTTTCAATGGTCAATAAGAGTTTACAAAATTTTGATTCCACTCTCTCTCTCTCTCATGCATATATATGCATGCTTGATTGATTTATGGATCCAGTTATGAGTATAATTATTACAAGCATGAAGCTCTCAAGTTTCGTCTAATTGTAGCTACTGTGATAGGGTTTTCAATGGTTATAACAATAGGGTGATTTTAATCAATTAAACAACATTGTTCTGAAATCATGTGTTTGTCTTGACATTTATATGCTACATCGCCTTTTTCCATGAGGTAATGACCTTCTTTTGTACTTTCTATCTGATTAAACATTCAAAGCATCATGCCTAATTATTTCCATATGTGTTAAAACTTGCTGCGTTTTCTTTTTTGTCTAGAATGTATCGAGAGTGTTTAATTGTACATGTCCATAGACATGACAATTAGGTGAGAAAAAAAGTGATGTCTCCTGTATCAAATCTGCAAAGTTAATATCCTCATATTTTGATAACAGTATTTTGATTATCTTGTCGCAAAGTTAAAGTGATCTATTTCATTTAATATTCAAGTCAAAAGGTTTATTCAACCATTTACCCATATATACAGAGATAAGTACACATAGAAGAAATGACAATCTAAAAACTGGCTTATGATGCTAGTTTTTAGTAAAATTTGGGTTTAAGCTTAAATCTATTATGAACATGCATTTAAGTTTTCAAAATGGTCGTTGTATTACTGCATCAATGCAAGCCTACGAATGAAAAGATTTTGAAGAAGGTGCCGAAATTTCCGGTTTATCAAACATCACTTTACTTGGCTTTCACTACACACACAAATGCACACACACACACGCGCACCCACCCCCACCCCACCCCACCCCACCCCCACCCCACCCCACCCCACCCCACCCCACCCCACCCCACCCCACCCCACCCCACCCCCCACCCCACCCCACCCCACCCACCCCCACCCCCACCCACCCCACCCCACCCCACCCCACCCCACCCCACCCCCACCCCACCCCACCCCCACCCCACCCACCTACACCTACCCATATATATAGGAAGAAAACAAAATATAATAATATATCAAGATCATGTTGGGATGCAAAAGCATGAAAACAGCACCAGATTTATTAATTTTATGAATGCATTGTAAATGTATACATATATAAACTGATAGTTCACAGAGCACACTTTTAAATGCCCAATACGATATTTTGATAGATAGATAGATAGATAGATAGATAGATAGATAGATAGATAGATAGATAGATAGATAGATAGATAGATAGATAGATAGATAGATAGATAGATAGATAGATAGATAGATAGATAGATAGATAGATAGATAGATAGATAGATAGACTGATGGATGGATGGATGGATGGATGGATGGATGATAGGTAGATAGATAGATAGATAGATAGATAGATAGATAGATAGATAGATAGATAGATAGATAGATAGATAGATAGATAGATAGATAGATAGATAGATAGATAGATAGATAGATAGATAGATAGATAGATGCATCATTTCTGTTTGAGACATTATTAGCAGTGGTCAGGAAGTTCACACACAATATCGGTATACGATATAAATTTAGGATAAGGTGATATATCCATGTAAAAATTAAGATTGATGTAATTTATAGTAGGTGTCGGTGATCGGTAAGAAGTTTGAGGCTCAGATTGAGGGTTTGCCGAATTCTTTTTAACTACTGCCAATAGCGTGTCGTCTAAGCACGCTTGTCACAAACACCTTCTCATTGAACGGATTATTTTCTCTTACTTCTCGGGTAAAGAAAATGTGTACACATACAACTGATCATACAGCCAGACAAATATGAAACAGTTTCGAAAAAGATTTCGTGCATAAATGATGTTATAGAAACATATGTTAAGACTTCAGGAATGTAGTAGATCGTTGAATGAAATGTTAATATTAAAGCGATTATTTTATTATTGCTTTCATAGGAGACAATCGATAATTCGTGTTTCTGATGATGTCATGCAATAATTCAAAGTACATGATTTATTGGGAAAGCTGTTTATACGATAAGTGGATGAAACGATCGGTGATCTAAGAAAAATATATTTTGTGTCAATCGGCGTTATACACGAATAAACACGATTATATACATAGAGTAAGGGCTTCAAGTATTTCTATTAATATGCAAAAGGCTGTTTTTGCTAACGACTAACATGAGTGTAAAATGTTCCTATTGTTCATAACTTGTCATTTATCACATATCCTTCTCCTGCGAGCTACATGTATTGTGTATGTACTCTTGTTTCAAATCCGTAAAGTTGTTGTAATTATTTTTTACTTTGCATTGTTTTATTTGGTTTTGGTCGTTGGGCGGGTGGGGGTAATGTAGCTGTATAAGAAGTGCACTTTTATCATTACCATGTCTGTATTGTAGCAGTGTTTAGTGAAGTCTGGCACTGAAACACCCAGTCCCATTATCGTGACAGTAGGCCGACCAGTCCCAACACTAACCTCTTTATACTGAGAGCCATGTGAGGTAGCTATTAATACCACTTTAGAAGTCTTTCATATGACTCGGTCAAGGTTTGTACCAGACACTTAGCTCTAACCACGTATGCCATAGAAGCGGTGGGAAGTTACTTGCTGGCAGTTTATATCTATGTTAGTCATATTTAAAAGGCACAGCAAATGTTAACTCTATACCTGGACAATGTACTACATTGTTATTTACTTAACAGTAAGAGATCGTAAAATGTGTACATGCATTATATATGATCAATTAATTCAAAATAATTGAGATTTCTTTGAGGAGTCGTAATTACTGATCGTAGTGTTGATAAAATCTCCCTGCTGCTAAAGTTTATATATCTTTATGGAGTGCATTTTTCTAATGATAAAAAATATTAAAAGAAAGTACTTGTATTATTTGCATGTCATATTTATGCCTACTAAATTTGATTTGCCTACAATGGATACATTGCCAAGTCATGCCAATGAACATCGAGAGACAGACAGATATGAAAACAGACAAATAGACAAAAGAGCGAACGAAACAGGCCATGTCATAGTTGTCACTGTTGCAAATTAGAACAACAACAGAAAACGATACACAATCGATTTCAATCTTCACTGAGGAAACTAAATAAATTTGCTACTCAATAACCTCTATTAAACAATGCATTTATAATTTAGCATTATCAAGCAATTTAAGCTGTTTCAAGGAAGATATTGTCAGGTTTCCTGTAACTGATAGACCTCGATTGCTTTTCCCATACATTAACCTACTTTAGTCCAATACATCCTACGCGATTTAATATGGCGAATACCAGTCACTTAGTGCTCCAGTTATTCAGATGCTAGTTTTACAGTATTCGTTGTGAGTTTATTACATTCATTTTAATCAATCCCTGACAAACGTGATCCCTTCCTACTTCCAGTGCATTTGAAAGGACTATTATTTGCGATATTCTTTGTATTCATTAGATTATCAAACTCTTATTGAACGATCTACCTTCGGTGTGATATAAACCATTTCAGTTCTGTGTTTTATGTCATGTTAGTGTATACGTTCCAATGTTTCCTTCTTGTACCCCCAAGCACAAATCAACTTATATATTGTTTTGCAATCGAAACATTTTTCTTTTAAATAATTCTCTAATTCTATAATTACTACTATGACAATGAAATATGCGGTGTATATATTGCGCCTACTTAAAATAAACCTAAAACAACAGATGTTCTCGCTTGTTGATTTCTAGTCAATAAAATTATTTTCATGCATCCACAAGTTCAAATAAACTAGTTAAAGCATAACAAATTTAAAGGTGAAATTCCTGTAGAAACAGCCATGCAAAGTTTAGCAAACACAACGTATTTTGTGTTTTTTTTGTTTGTCTTGTCTATGTTTTGGATGTGCCTTTGGAAAAGACTCATTACGTGTCTAAATAGCTAAGGCTAGTTAGATGGTAGTTTTGCACTGTTCGTTGTCAATTTGTTCCATTCCTCTCAAAAATCATTGGCCAATAAGACCATTGCTTGATCAAATGCATTTACTAGGACTTTATTCGCGATACGATTATTATTCTTATCTATCTATCTATCTATCTATCTATCTATCTATCTATCTATCTATCTATCTATCAATCTATATATATATATATATATATATATATATATATATATATATATATATATATATATATATATATATATATATATATATATATATATATATATATATATATATATATATATATATATATATATATATATATATATATATATATATATATACGTACTTACATATGTGTCTTATTAATATTCTGTTACCAACTCAGATTAAATTTTTTCAAAGCTTGTTGAGATATTGTATATACTATTTCTGATGAGAAATAGAGGAGAATTAGGAAGAATCACTGTTAGTGAGGAGGGGGACTAAACAACTGTGCCAGGTCTTAATTGAAACACCTTGTTCACATAAAAATATTCTGTACGAGACATTCATATTGTCTGTCTCTCATTTGTTTCAACGCGGATTCACCCTCACCCCACCAGTCGACCTCTTCCCCATATATCATGTCTTTAACGTGGAATAATTTTATAAATTTTTATGAAAGAGTGATGTATCATAATCCAGACCAGCTGTCTTTAAAAGTTAGTCTGGGATTTTCATAACATCATTCTCGATATATTATTGTACATTAATGCACAAGCTATTGTTTGCGTTATCGGTTGTGAGGAAGTCACACAAACAAAACCGATATCTTGAATTTATTTGCAATATGAATTATAATAGATTGAATTTGCATGGATAAATTCAAGTCTGGAATAACGATGTAAATTCGTTTATTTCCGATGTAAATTCGTTTATTTCAAAACTAAACCAAAGTTCATCATGTCTCATATAACAATTGATTTAATTTATTATCTTCATCAACTAGGTTATTGCTTCTAGTTGTTGTCTCTTTTTAGATTTCTCATTCTCTTCATGTTCTTCCTTTCTTTTCTTTTTTCTTTCGTTTTTCTGGTACCTTCTGTCTAGCTCGGTTGAAAAATACCATCGAGTTTATTCCACGGCCAAATAGAAGACAAAACTGTACAAATGTCATTAACATTAATTACCTAAACATTAATAATTTCATCTCTTCCTTTTTAATTGTCTCTGTTTCAGTCTGTATTTTTCCCTTAAGTATTAAATGATGAGTAGTTAAGGCAATCGTAATAATCTTCATCCATACAAAAACTAGCTGAAAACCTCCTTGACTGTGGGGCTTTCGTTTTAGACATTCCATACTCGTATAAATCGTCATTTGACCAGCTTATCCGATGTCTTCTTTCCATTGCATTTATGTGGTCATAATCATCTATAGGATAGTCAGCACTCGAGCACTGAGAGGCACTTCTGGTTTTAGAATCTGTTGATGAAAATGAAAATTATTAGGAATGGAAAGTAAGAATTCAAAAATTGGAATAGCAAGCATTATGAAAGATTATTATTTTTTATTTATTTGTAGAAATTATCGAAACCGATAATACAATAACTAGTTTTACCTATTCATTTCGTAGATAAAATCAATTACAAAAGCAAAGCTGATATTTTTTTATCTACATAAAGAAGTATATTTTTCTAAATTTATTATGTATTCAGATAATATGAGAATAATCTCTCGACAAAAGAGCCGATGGCTAAGTTGTCTGGTATAACAGTATGACGTGTGTCAAATGTCGTCAGTTTTGGATAAAAATCTTGTTTATGGTTTGACTGAATAAAGCTTTTAAACGATATTTTATTGTGTATCACAGTGGTATCGGAAGGAATATCAAAGGTTTATTCTGTTAAAAATAATTCAGGAATTCCTGCATAACGCTTCAATAAATTCCTTCGAATGAGTACTAAGAAGAGAGTTTAGTAATTATTTGCTTTGTTTATTTGCTTTAATCATTCGCCCATTTTCGATTCTTAATAGGAATAATATATAAAGAGTTAAAGGACTTGATAAAACTTATGCGTTTAGACGTGTTTCGACTAATTCTTTTTATACCTATAATGCAGTTTTGTTAAGATTGAAAAGGGTTTTCTAATAAATTTTAAGCCAACGTAAGATGTGTGCAATAAACATTATCAAACAAAACATATATCTGCATACGATAAGAAAATTTATCGATTGTATCATTGCTTCTTGTAATATCAAATTTGTGACAAATACAAACCTGAACAATTTATTTCAAGTTGCACTCTCTAAAAAGATTTAGAAACTGATTTACAAATATGAACTTGTCAACCATTGATATAATGCAGTCTCTCTCCGTATTTTTCATTTGATATCTACGCTGTTAGTGCTGAGAAGTTTCTAAGGCGTATGCTATATAACGGGACATTTATAAAAGTGATATAATATTAAACAAGGATCAATATGTAAAAGAAAACATGCAAACTCGAAACTGAGATGACTCTAGCCTACATGGAAATACTTTTGAGTTAAGGCACTTGACTTCTCTACTCTTTCTCGGCGACTCCACTGCTTTCTTTGTAAAATCTTTCTCAACCTGGACGAAGCTAGGAGAGGGTACCTCATTAATGAAATCGAGACTTAGCTCATGGCTGGATCTGGTACTGTGACTCTTCATAGTTCTTTGGTTGTTTCTCTTGGTATATAAAATTGATAGATCGTCTCTTGGTAACGATCCCTTGTTAAATTTTTTAACTGAGTAGAAGGAATCGCCAATTACATTTTGTTTTTTGTTTTTCTTCTTTCGAACAGGATCCGGTGCAGGTGGTCGTAAAGTCAAAAATTTGCGCTGTACAACATAACTGTATTCACAAGAGGATTGGGATGTACTTCCGCTCGAATTCGTACCTAGCAACTTAGAACGAATATACGGTTGTTTCGATCGACAGTCAGACGCCAATTCATCATAATCATGAACATATTCATATCCATGAGCAGATTCGGATTGAATTGTTTCAGCCGACGATAAACTGGAATCAATGTGCCAGTTACATCTTGTTTTACCGGATGAGTTTGCACATCCCATTTCTCGTACGGACATGTTTTGTTCGTTATATTTGATTCTGGTCTGCATTCTATTTAACTCAAACTCTGTAAGATTCCTTGAATTGATTTTCGTCGAAATTATTCTCGTTTCTTCCGGAATAAATGCATTTCCAGAACAGTGAGAGATAGTCTGAAATCCATTCCCGTATGTGAAGTTATGCACCAAGCTCCTTCGTGCTGCAAATGATAAAATGTAAAATGCTGTGCAGAATCTAGTAGCGTCTGCTTATGACTTATGCATTTATTGTCCAATCTTTCACAAAAACAACAATAGGATGAAACCATGTTGTTGATACTGTATAAAAGCTGAGTAATTGTGGTGGTGTAACCAACACTAAATCGAACAAAAATGTGGTGCTACCATTTTGCCAACTAATGACATATATTTAAACCATTTTTAAGGTTGTTTAAACCCCAACAACCACACAAAAGCATGGACTGTAAGAAAGTTTCTGCCTTTTTTTGATATGTACTACTTTAATTTGTTGATTACTTTTTAAATTAATACAAATGTACTCTTAGTTTCTAAGTTATTTTATATTACTTCTTTTATTAATTTCATTTTATTATTATCTATTCTTGAAATATAAATGTCGACTTAATCGAATATTTGTATCCACAATTTAATTTTTGAGAGGATATAAACACTTTATAACTCCAAACTAGGAAATAAAAAATATTTACGTGACTTTAAAATGTTTTGTTCTCCAATTTGAGACAGCTTCAAAGGGACTAACTTAATGCAAACGAACATAAGTATGCGATCAAACTAAATATGTTTCATTTTCAATTCATAAATAATGCATATTCTGTGACTTATGATAGATAGATAATATCTCAATAAATATGTATTAGTGTTAACAAAACAAACTAAGTTATATACTTCAAATTCTGAAGTAAAACAATTTCTCGTCAAATTGTGCATCCTAATTCATTTTGAATTTATCTTTCAAAACAACCATATATGTTCAAGTTACCAGGTTGTTATGGAAAATGACAAGCTATACTTATCGCATGAACATTAGGATAAGACTTTATGTTACAGTCTGAAGGTATTCGTTGACTTTTAACACCTTCCTTGGGCTCGTATACTTTTTACAAGTGTTTTGTTCCAGTTGTTTTTATTTACATTATAGAGTCGATGCATTATTTAAAAGCAAATTTTCACTTATGTAATGTCAATCATCTATCTTCTTTTACAAATACATTTTTAGGCAGAAAGTATTGTATAATCAACAAATATTATTACCTTTTCTAATTCGAAGCTTCCACACGGCAAAGACAACCAAACAAACGGCAAAGATCGTTACCCCAAGTGCAGTGATTATTAGCAATATCTCCTTCTCTGGAAAGAAATAAATGTAGACTAAGTTTACAGTCTGGCTACGTGTGATTTTAACAAAAGATATGTAAACCAACCGCACAGACATACAAGTATATATGTGTAAAGACTATGACCATATAAATCGGCACAGACAAAATATAGGCAGACCAAGATAAAGACGTATATGAATATATACAAACATGAAATATTAGTGAAATATTAGTATATACATACTATATACGAGGCTTGGTTGCTTTATTGATTGGAATATAAACTGATCAATGCGAAAGTCATTTATCATAATAAATAATATACATCCTTTATTTAATTGTTCTGATTTTACCGATGTATCTAACCCTATTTGTATCGATAATTAACGCTAGTGTAATCTAGACAATTATTTAACTAGAAAATATAACAACACTCGATGAGGAAATATACATCATTTTGGAAGTAGTGCATGTGTGTAAGTGGTACTGCATTGAAACTGCACGCTGCATATTTATAACATTTGGTACAGGAATGAATTATCCATGGACAAGTTCAAACAATGCACCATTTCTTTATTTAAATGGAAATATGTTTCATTTAATTAATTGTTTACTTCAATGCTAAGGTGAATGATGCGAAGTTTTTCAACTCAGTAATTTACATTTCTTTACACAACTTACCTTTACCAATATCTAAGCTCCATGTTGTCATTACATATTTGGTCATTGTGGGTTCTGTAGAAAACGAAACAAATGCAACGGTTGTTATAAACTTTGAAAAGGACTGTGTTCCTTCAACATCTATGCTACCCGTTAATTCTTTCACCTTTGCCAAAGATGATGAAATGTTCCTGATCTAAAACAGCAATAATTATGGGTGTCTTTTTATTAACTTTGAAAACAAAATATTTTCAATTAAATGAAGTTCTAATTTTTGGATGAAGTCGTTACGACGGAGAGTTCTGTATCCTTTTTTTATTATCTACGGTAATTGTTGCATTTGTTGCTATGGAAACCAATATCGCTACACATGTATATTGGACAGCAAAGTTCTCGAATTTCAAACAGTAAGTTTGACAGTTAACTAAAGCTGAATACCATAATTATATTTTTGTTCACCTCACCGTCAATATCATCAATAGCATTATGCCCAAGACATTGGAGCTAACTTTCGAAGTCATTTGAGTGGTAAATATGGTGGCATTAAATGGTGAGAAACCACACTCTAACCCCATAATGTGCATGAAATTTTGATAATTGCATGTTTTGTTTTGCTTTATATTAATAAAGAAAATGATGCTACTGCTAATGTTTTATTTACCACTATGCAACAAATAAAGAATATAACAGTACAATGCGAATGTGATCTCACTGGATAAGATAAGAAATCGTTATATTTAGGTATTCTATACATGTTGCTAACAAATGGTTAAGTCATAAACTAAACAAAACATTTGCTTAATCTGATAGAATAATGGTTATATTTCATTTAATGAAAATGCGAATTTTTTCAATCACTAGATAAAATATTCGAAGTTAATTCACATAGCCTCTTTCGAATAGCTTTATATAAAGATATAATATGTATATCAATAGTTATGTAATACAAATACCTTGAATGTCGAGATATAAAGAGTCCAAAAGGCGACCTTTGTCATCCCAAGCAAAATATGAGCCTTTATGTAACCATCGAATTTCGGAAATGATGAATGAAAACTCTCCTTTTCTCAGTACACAGGTTTGAATATTTATCTTTTCCACTGATACAACATCTGTATATGTGCAGCTGTCGTTAATCGCATTATAAAGTAAAATAGGTTGGGTGAGTTTGGAAGTGGGATTGTCAATCTTTATGGAAGACATGTTTCTGTCATATAATTCGAATGAAAGTGTACTTGGTTTCCCAATTTCAGCCACATATACGCGACCTGCAAATAGCAAGAAATGAAACGAAATAGGGTAATCAAATAGCTTCAGTGTATCCTTGCGAATAAGGTCAAATAGAAACAACGATATACGTAACATATTGAGTACATTGATGAAGATATTTTAATATATTTGTTTAAAAAATAATACATTTTGAGACAAATACATGTGGGGTATCTAAGTAATCCCCGTCAAATATTCCTGATAATACAATATATAATACAACAGTGCGCATCATCACGGAATTTAACAGAAAACCTATTCGAAGTAACACATGCAGGCTTTTCGTATTTAACCATTCTCTCCTTTACTTCTCTCTGAGTTCACGTTCTGATACAAAACATGCTATTATTTTTTCTCTGCCTTTTGAAGTTATGAGTTCATTATTTTGTTGTAAATCGATAAATACGTTCACTATGTTTATCATTTCTATATTATCCGAATAACATTAATGTGTTAATTTAGACTCAAACTAAATAGTAATGAACACATAACACAAATAAACTTTAAATGTTTGAGATCTAATATGCTTATCAAGTCGAACCGTATCATTGCACACATTACATTTTGTAAGTTGATTGCCAGGACTGGTCCTAAAACTGCTTTGAAAAATTAGTAGGTATTAAGACAAAATATTCCGAGTTTGTGAGAACAGCGAAATTCACACACACAGACACACACACACTCATTCACACACAAATATATATATATATATATATATATATATATATATATATATATATATATATATATATATATATATATATATATATATATATATATATTAATCACAACAGCGTATGCCCATGTTTATGTTTGTCTCTCCGCACGTATGCACATAGTCTCTAAAAATCGGATAAGAAAAAACAAGAATACTCACGAGCGACAAGAACATTTGTATTCCCTTTCACATTCGAATTTTCATTTATTTTATAATTTCCACTGTCATTAAACATGACATTTAGTAGCAGAAAATTGACATTATCATTGTGCATTTCGATTCTGTCTATTCGGCCAGTATAATTTCTGTTGATAGAAATGTTTTCACTTTTTCCATTCTTTGTTCTATAGATGATGATATTAGAAAAGTGTTCATTACTAATGTAACCAGAGAAGTTGATTTCCAAAAGTGTTTTTCCCTCAGTTTTATTCGCATAAATAGAAACAGTTGCATTATCTCCCTGAACATTGATCGTCGGATTTAAATCTGCAAGAATGAACAAAGTATTTTGTTAGATATACATGAAACGTCTAACTTGCGTTATGATTTTAAATTGTAGGCAATGTGGAATATAAATACAATAATTTCTTTGTTTCATTATTATGATGCTACTTCCAATTATCGCTTATTTTATGCCTTCAATATTAAAACCGGCAATGATAGCCATTTCCTAGTCTCATAGTGCTGTACAGTCATGAAAATATCATAAAACGTTTCAAGTTTGTACATCATGTATGCATTATACTCACCCTTTGCTTGACATATTTCACAGCACAAGAGTAGAACCGATATCCTGGTTACAATATCCATGATTCTCATATACAATTCCAGCGTGTTCTATGTGTTCAAGACTTCTGATCACCCAAGCCATCGTATGCCCTCTTAGGCAATGAGCAATTTCAGCTTGACAAAAATAATTTGTACATTCTACGCAGCCGATGCATCGATATACATGAACTTTGATGAAGTAAAGCAATTAATAACTGCTTTAGGGTATATAATATTTTGGTGTGTAATAAGCAATGAACAAACCAGGAATAATTTAGAAGCTTAGATAAAGAGATAACCAGTCACGAGAAGATGATTCAGCCTGATTACCTTGACCTCTAAACGTCTATACTATGTAGCCTGTGAAACATACTGTATACCGGATCACCTCCTTTACGATTCATAGAAGTCTATCAATTTCCACGTGTTTATTCTAAGATTATTTACTTACTTTCTAGTTAATAAAGGCACGCTCTTTCACTTCAAAAGAATATGCATGTTTTGAGCTGAGGATGTGTGTGAGAGAAAATGCACATCTTTCCCATAAAAATATAGTATTACTATTTACATACGTATCGCGTTTGAGATGTTTATGTTATGGTTATTGTATGCTGTTTGGAGAGATCAAACGCATTTTTTACTGTGAGTATTCACATTACTGCAACGTCTGCCCGTGTGGTAATTTATAGTAATCTGGAGCACTGGGACATTACGCTGCATATATGTTACATGTTGTCTCACCGAGTCACATTATACCAATTCAGACAGAAACTACAATATAAGTGCTAGAGAATCATACCATAACTAGCTTCCAGTAAATGATATTATCTCCGCGCTCATATTCTAACATTCCTAATTAAACAGCCAGTATATAAAACTGAAATCAATTTAAAATGAAAGATATTCAGGGTTTAGTTAATTTGTTCACAATTTTCAAAGTGTATTTTCTAGCTTGGAATGTATAGCTGATGAATATAGGCAACATTATGTTGTTAACATGGAAACATTCATATTATTAAAACTAGTAATAATCAGTTTGTATGATATACTGTGATTTACAATGAATATCATCTACATTGTCATAAAGTATTAACAAATAATTATAGGACTAAAAGGATATTCCACTTACGCTAATAAGTCTGTGGTCCAGCTGTTTCCTCAAAATGTTTACTAATTTACTATCGTGACTTTTGAAGATAATCAGGGAACAATAGTATTTATAGATTATAATAATTAAATTTGCATAAAGATTTCCTTTATACCTTGAATTCTTTATACACTTTCGATTTGAAATAATCTTTTGCCGATAATACCAAATCATATGTGTAGTTGCACCTGCTCTTATAGAAGACGAAAATATGAAGACAGAGAAAGAGTGGGGTTTGTTTGGGGGTATGGTGTGTGTGTGTGTGTGTGTTAGAGAGACAGAGAGATAGAGGGGGAGAGAAAGCAATATAGAAATATAGATACATAGATATAAATAAGAGGAATAATATATATACAAACAGACAGACAGAAACAGCGACAGATGAACCAATATTTAATCGCTGTAAGGACCAAATTCTAGTTTCAACATCACATGCACGAAACCATTGACCGTTAACCGTCATGTAATGAAACACAATAGTGAATTATAGTTTGTGTCTCCATATGTAAACTTGTGTAGATAATGCATTTCAAGAATAAAGAAGTATATGAAAAGAGAACAAAGTAACTACTGATAGTTTTATTAATGCCATAGAATTTATGCAATTTGAACATGAATTGGAGATCAACGAATGACCATAGATCATGAAACTCTATTTTCACAATAATGTGGTTTTGCTAGTTACATATTTGTATGACGGTTTAGTAAACCTTTCCGAGCCGATTACCAGTACTGCACACAATGCAATGAAATGAACGACACATGCACTGATGCAAATAATCATGCCTATCTCAAACTGCTATACTTTTAACTATCCATTTAATTCCCTTGTTACGAAATTATGTATATCTTCCTAGCAAACATCCTTCATAAAAGACAAACAAGCACTTCAGAATACAAAGGGATACATCAATGCAAATAAAATACACACAGGGTTTAGTACCTATATTTAATCTGCATATTATTGTATTCATTCGGAGCCTTAGATGACAAAGATAATGTTTATGAAACACGCAATACCGCCGAATGATAAAATCCTTAACAGATCCAAGTTTAAAAGATAAAAACTAAAAACGTGTGAAAGGTGATACGCATGTCAACATACTTTCCACATTTAATTATTTATACAGTTACGATTGCAATGTCATCATAATGTGCTTTCCAGGACAGAAAGATAACAGACGAATTAATGGATTGGCTAGTCGATGAACATGATCAAACTGGAATACACATAATAAAAATGTATTGAATATGTAGCAAAAAAGTAAATAAAAGTTAATCGTGCTCAATATTCATTGAGCCAAATTTTGTTAACTGCAATTATCACTCCGTGGGCATAGAACAATTCATTAGCAACTGTCATTATCAACGCTAGTAAAGCGGTAATACAAAGATCGTTGAAACTGTCCATACAAAACAATCGAAGGAAGAGTAGAGTGTAGATACTGGAATATAGTAATGTCTCTACAGAACAACACCTGTATCGAAAGTATAATTTTGATGATTCATCAATGAAACTGTTTATAATTTACTCCGAATCCTTTCTTTAAATTTAAATCACAATCCACCGGATATTATCTTAGCACAGCATTTATCCAGCATAATGTATAAATCTTACATGGGGTCTTAGTGCCGTGTTGATTATAATCCATAGCATTTTGGAGTATCCTATAAATATATATCTGCGTTGGATTTGTGCTGAGTCAGTTGCAAATATGTCATAATCTCTATAATGGTCCTGGTAAAGGATCCTAAGCAAAACAATATTTAGCGGATGACGTAATATGTCTCTAAAAAGGGGAATTTTACTTCGAATAATATGCATCAATCAGTTAATCTATCAATATGTGCGATATGTGCAATCAATATATACAACGTTTGTGATTCCATGTCTTATTTAAAACTTAAATATGTTTATTCGCTAGAATCCAGGTATCGCTATACAAGGATCCAGCTGTGATTTTATTTAACATCTCCCATGCAATTCTGCATTCATAACAAGCAAACTCATCGATCACAGCAGCAATAAAGAAGAATATCACGATATCGAGTGATGACAAAACATTCATGTGATGTTATTAATATAAAAGGTACTATATTATTATGCATGTTGTTCCATTGACTTAGCCACTAACCTAATTATAAACTGCTCTACCATATTAAAAATTACTTAGGCATTAAGGAGACACTTTTAATATTAGTCAGGCTAGAATGCTGATTTACAGTTCAGGAAGTTGTGACGACTGCCTACGTACAGATGACGTATTACTTTCATTGATCGACCCAAGACTATTATATTTAGCAACTTCGCATTGGAACTTCACATTCCAGAATAAAGCCCATGCAATAGAGAATTATAATCTTTTGAGTTCTTATGAGCTGGAATTTCTTGGAATTCACATACGTGTATATGTAATCTATACTGACAGAGTATAGATAATGTTGGTCTTTCATTTTATTTCTAACAAAAAGTAGAAAAAGAGGAGTAAAATCATAATATGAAGTTTGATAGGTCAATTTAATAACACACGCTCATATACAGATGACAACCAGTCATCTACTAACCAAAACAGACACAGCGACAAACCAACATGCTAGCTGAGTAACAAATACACACATATCTGCCACCTAACACCCTCAAAAACTAACCAACTAATCAAAAGAGTGCCTTAACACTTAAACAAATATACTAATTCGCAACTATTAGGTAAATTAATCATACCTCACATCCATCAAATGCATGTCAAAAGCTGCCATTAGAACCAATTCGGCTTTATATGAAATAAAAATGAATCGAGAAGGTACAAACGATATGTGTGTCAATCATAGCCTCTCATTCAATCCTTCAATAAATCCAATAGTAGATATAACGAAAGTTGTCCGAGATTTTGTTTCTTTGTTGAGGACAAATTTCAAAATATATTATTATTCTGTGAGTAATAGCGATGACATACAAATGAGACAATATTTGTCTTGCAGAAGTGGCTATGGAAGTTCAAAATATGCATATCAATAGATCAATTCTCTACTTAGGCGCACTTGACTTTTCACATAATTTCTTTTCTTTCAAAATGGATTTGTCTATAATCTTCATGATGGTCCATAATGAATAAGTTATCTCATAGTTGCTAAATAATCGTTAAATAGTGTGTAGTTACTTTTATATCTTTAAAAACAAAAACTTGAACAATATGAATGTTTGTGTTTGGAAAGTGGACGTGTACCATGGGCGTGTGTCAGAGTATTCATTTCCTATATGTGTGCGTGCGAGTGCTCAACCTAGTGTGCTGGCATCACAATATATATTTATATACCATACGAATATTTGTAACAATTTCTTATCTTATTTTTCACTGGTAGAAGTGCAGGGATTATATGAGTGTTTGTAAGGAGTTTCATTTCTATTTCGTCCACCTTCTTTAACTTCCTGTCTTGTGTGCGAAGTTGTATTCTATTGTGTCTGTGCATATATCTACCATTTTTGTTGGGCAATTGGCTTGTGTGATGGGAAGCAGAATACTTTGGTCAGACCGAATGGCGAGTGAACTAGTATGTGTAGCTGTTGGTCAGAGGATTTAGTTTTAGCATTATATTTCCCGCCATATTTTCTTCGATGACATAATCCCAAATATTTAACCTGTGAACAAATGTTAACATTAATATTTCCTTTCATTGATATAATGTATGAAAAGAAAATTATAGGTGCAGACGACCCTTGATTACTCTCACATTTCCATTTTTCTCGAACTCTAGGTGTTATTATGCACCGACCCCGCCTTCCCCTGTGCAATCTCCTCGCCTAAAAGGGTACGTGACTACAAATGGAAATATGTTGTTTACAGCTAATGAAAACCTTCAATTTTACCACAAGTAGCACATTCATATTTAACTTAATTACGCTTTAAGATGAAATTTTCATTATACCCAATGAAGTCCTTTTTTACGAAAAAGCTGTCTTATATCAATTTCTCTCGTACGCCAAGTGCCACTTTGTACCCATAGTGCAATATATTTATAAATAAGTACAGTGCAAGCATAAACTCTCACAACTCAAGCATTTACCGTGGAGGTTTGATTTAGAACACAGAACTTTTGTCAGGAATTTCTACGGTGTTGCTGCTTGCCTGATTATGCTGGGTATATTGCTGTATGTCGACGACATATCCTTTAGTGCTCATCTGATTATATCTTTATTTTACCTTAGTTCTTTTGAGACTGCTTCTGAAAAATTATGAATTTCACATAAAATCAGAGACTTATATGACATTATTCATATAATTCCATTTTAGCGAAAACAGATTATGTGTTATGTAGTCATTTTGTTGATTGAACCAGCTGCAACAAATTCATGTGACTGATTTGGACGAAGAGTTGAAGGATGTGTATGTGTGTGTTATAGTAGCATGTTCATGTAGGGATACTTTAAAGCCGATCCGTATTATGGTTTGTCTCTAAATACACGAAGGTCATCATATATAAGATCTTTACAAACGTATTAGGGATAAAAAAAAATATTAAAATCATTGTCTTAGGCAATCACCACCAGAAATTGGAAAGATATGTAGCAAATTAATAAATGAAACACTCTTTAGACTACTTGGGGTTAAGAGTCATCGATAATGTGGCACGGAACGCCTAATTAGGATTTCCACTGAAGTCTGTTCAGACATTTTATTACCGGATCTTGTGTCTATAAAGCCATGATTATGTTGGGGTTTGTTTCGAAATGTTCTAGTTCATTTGTTTATTCTCCGCTTTGTTATCTAGACATATAAGGTATTTGTTAAAT
>JAEAOA010002354.1:6151791-6284291 GCA_016746295.1 Potamilus streckersoni | reverse complement strand
TTAATCTCAAATATATTTTAAGTCTCCATAAGTTTGGAAAGTACTTGATTGAAGATTTGGGGGAAATTCAAGTTTTACACAAAAGGGTGCAACAATTGAATTGGGGATTAAATTGATAGGCGTATTTAATATATTGTTGTCTCATATCTTTCTTTGTCTCTTCCTTGTTTTTTGCCCGTTATGTCTGTTATCTAGCTCAGAGAAACAAAACCCAGGAATAACTACCGCGATAACCGTACACAACAATTTGTTTTAAAAAGACTAAAATATTTAATAGTTCCTTTAATCAAGTTTGTCTCGTCCTTCCTTCTATGTCATTCTGTATTCCTTGTTTCCCTTCGCGTTGAAATGGTGAGTAGAAATATGAAAGTCTATCATGTTCTTTTTGAACTCTTCCTCCACTTTGGGACGTTGTCGGTAGTCAGATGATCCCAGGATAAAGAACTATGTGATCGGTTTCCGTGATGTCCATCTTTCTTTCTATGTACATCATTGCACTCATTTCGGGAATAATCTAAACTCAGGCATCGGGACAAATTTCTGGTTTTAGAATCTGTGGAAGTAAACAATTATTTGTATTGAAAAGTAAAAGCTAAATGCTAAAAACTGTAATGAGTTTGATAAGATTAATCTTTCCCTGCAAAAACTATTGATTTAAACAATATATGAATGAATTAATGTATGACTGCCCCTATATATATATATATATATATATATATATATATATATATATATATATATATATATATATATATATATATATATATATATATATATATATATAGGGGCAGTCATACATTAATTCATAAGGTAGCTTGACATCGCTCTTATTGTTGTTTTCCTTCGAATTGACAGTCATGAGATCTATGATATCCGGGTTAAAGGGATGAGGTACCAATGGAACAACACGTGAAGCACCTACTGATATAATATTCAATGACAGATTCTGAAAAGGCCCTTTATTTAGGATGTTGTTGTCCTTTCTAAATTACTATTCTTAAGTCTCGCTGTTCACATATTGTAGTGATAGTTAACACTATTGCCTCAGGATGCGTTTCTTTAACTTAGATTTAAAACTGATCGCTGCCACAATCATATGAACCGTTGATTCATTTCAGATGATGAAGCATGGCATTAAACGAGATGGGATTTGTGACTCGTTATAGAAACATAGCAAGGTGAATTTTACATAATTTACATAGTCTCAATCCTGCAAAAATATTAATCGAAATTGTAATTAATAGGTGTAATAATGTCTGCTTGTACGTACAGGAAAATAAGTGATGTATTTATTATTTCCACAGTGTAAACAAATTTAAAGGGCTTAATGAAAAATACCAGTTTACTTCTTTTAATATTTGCTTCTGATAAGACTATTTAAATTCCATCTTCATTTACTCCTTTATGTTGTAGAATATTAGAGCTACTATATTTTCTAAGTTGTTTTGAGAAAAGCCTTGCATTTAAAAGTTCGAAAAGAGATAAAAAGGCACATAGTAGAATATCAGCAAATACCAACCTTGAAGCTTAGATAAGTCTATTGACGTTTCCCGTTTTTTGGAGACGTTTCGATAGTTTTCTTTGTGAAATCGTTCTTTAACTCGAAGGAGCATGGCGTAGATAATTCGTTAGCCAAATCAAGACTTTTTGACTCAACACTGGAGCCAGTAGGCTGAGTCTTCTTAGTTCTCCTTTTTTCCAGCCTTGTATATAGTGGTGCAGGAAGGACTCTTGATAATGGTTTTATGTTAATACTTTTAAAAGAATATAAGAACTTCTCATATTTAGCTTGCTGCTTGTTTGTTTTCGTTACAGTAGGATCCGGAGCGGGTGGTCTTAAGGTCATAAAAGTATGCTTGATTACGTAATCGTATTCATTAGATGAGCCAGTTGTAATTCCGGTCGCCTTGTAGCATAACATATTCGAACGCAGACACGATTCTTTCGAAATACGGTCAGTCAGAGAGACAGTTTTCAGTTCATCATATTCATGCACAAGATCGTCTCCAGCAACAGTTTGTGGCAATAATAATTTTGGATTTGACTGCAATTTAGACGCAGGTTTGAATGTTGACATTGAACAATCTAAACCTTTCGAATAATTATTTCTATCATTCATTCTGACTTTGGCCTCTAACTTCTGGCAGCCATTTCGAGAACTGTTGGAGACAGTCGGATTACCATTCTTGTATTCGAGTTTATGAGTCGTGGTCGTTTGTACTGTAAATAATAAAGAGAAAATGTTGTGTAAACCCAATACATACAATTATCAAATGATTATCCTGCTATAGTCTTTGAATACTATTTACAAACATTTATCACAAAGTATTAAAAACACTATGTAAAAAATCAAACCATTTCTAATGACAGATGACGAAGAGCAACGGTAATAGGAACATCAACACTAAATTGTCAACAAATGTTATATAACCAAAGAAGATGGAAATAGCGCTTTGGCCTCATGCATTCAACGTTTGCAATAGAGACATGGAACATATTTGACTAGTAACATTTATGCCAGCACATATTAGGAAACTTTGGACTGCTACTAATGAGAACTGTTTGGTCTCACATATACAAAATGTTTAATACTGACAATTTCAGACTGTGATACTGTATGCAGAGACAACGTTTGGGAACAAGAATGGGCAATAATCGAAGCAAACTTTTAGGGACAATTTATATCGCACATCTGGACTTGCACGAATTCTTGGTATGATTAACAAGCTAAGAGTACGGATGTTTTATATAGGCAGCATTCATTTAATATTGAATTTACTATAAGTGGTTATCTGCGGAAGGTGTGTGAGTGGTTGAAAATGTATAGCAAAAACGTCTATGGAAACAGGATAATCAAAGAATGAATAATGGCATGGCAGTATGGCAGTATGTCCCTGCTTGAAATTGTAAGTCGGTGGTAGCGCCGTACACCACATTTGTATGGGTCTCACAAAAGCAACACTTCTGAAATGGACAGTAGCCAAGTCGAGTAAACAGTTCACCAAATAGTTTTGTTGACTTCTTACACGGAATTAAATGTGGTTTAGTCTATATGAACTGCATCGAACAATCGTGCATTACAAATGTTTTACAATGTTCTATCATTTACTCAGATACTGAATAAGATTGTGCGGAGGGGTATAGAGTGATTATGATTTTATGCTTGAAGCAATAGTAACCGCCAGGGACAGGATGTCCAGAGCACATCAATTAAGATCCAGTATCGCAGGGTCAGGTGACACCAAAAGGATATCCTAAGGCATATATGAGGCTCCAGGCATGACATCCAAAGCGCGAGGCACCAAAGTCAACTTAATGAGACAAGCAGAGCAGCAAACATGTTCAAGAGTAAAGTGAAAAGGGTGTGAAAACCTCCGCACTCAGGTATTTGCTGTTCATAGTCTTAAGCATACGTACTCCTATTTTTGATCCCATTGCCTTTCACGTGCAGGAACCCTTCAAAGGTAGAAAAGCACCTACGTTTAGTGAAGTTTAGCCTCATGCCGAAGGTTAGCTCCCAAAGTATTTCTTGGCCCCACCACCACCTTTATAAGACCACAAATGACCAATTTTATTCTGTCATACTTGAAATGAAAATTGAAGAATCTCTACATTTCCGCGGTACGATTGTCAGCGGCTAAGGCGTTAGATAGGTCGCAAGCAATAAAGTCTGCTAATAGGACATTCGTAAAATTATGAATCCAGTTCGGCCAGAGGACGCAAAATGATATGTTACCTAAAATACTCTATCTTGTAATATGATTAATATTTCAACAATTTGTCTCATATAGGCGATATTCAGATTATCACATGCAACGAATCTACGATCTGACCGGCGCTCAGTGATGTGGTCAAATAATGGCAATGATTGGCGATCCTGAAGTCGCCCTGAATGTTGTGTTCAGTGTGAGTAACTCTGTGTGATATCAGTATTGACCAAAATCGCATTTGTTCCTATAGCGACCTTTATAACTTATCAATGTGCTGTGGATTTACCTCTTTTGACAAGAATTACGTAAGCGGGCCTTAGACATAACGTGAAAATCATATTTCTGGCCTAGTCCAATATTATCGCGATGTTGGATAGTGTATAGAGTGAATACGGGTACCTCTGAGGAAGTTGTCTCGTTCTTGCCCGATGAACGTGACAAATACTAGACGGTCAAGAGGGCAATTCTGGTGAACTCAGAGATGACTCACGAAACATGGTAGTTGACTACGTCTGTAGTAATCGCCACTCACAAATGCCATGGCCCGACGGTAGGCCTTGTCAATGCTGGCTGTTGATAGAAATTTCACTGGTTTGCTCAGAATGACGTGAATACCATGTTGCACCAAAGCTATGTGTATTCACAACGCTGGGATATAACCCAACTGCACAAATTCTGATGCGTAGGGCTATAACATAGTGGTGGCGAGCTTGCTAACCACAATACATGTAGTGAAGGACATCGTTGTTAGTTGTTAAAATGTTTCGATGACTAGAACCCATGATAGTGACCAAACTTTAATTACGAAAACACCATCACAATTTCTCGTTAAGTTCACCAAGGTTTTTCTATTACTACCACTAATTCTGGTCTCTAAAGGTTTCCATGGGTGATGTAATATCACTAATCTTTTACGCTGCACTTTTTGTCGTTGTTTTATTATTGTTGTATATTTCTTGATTTTGTAATTTTTTAATTCGTCAGTGTAAACTGTAATGATTATCTATAGCTGGATTTCGTCTACTTATATATAGTATATTTTATAAATGAAGCTAACATTGCATAAGATCTATACATGGATCCATACGTATCTGTTTGTAGTTAATATTAGTGAACGTATTAATAACGAGTTGCAGGATGATTCCCATCAGACAGGTCGGTAAGGTCGTACCTTAGAAGAAGCATTTAGTTAATTCCGATTGGGTCGGTTAAATCACAAGTGTTCTTCTAGATGTTGCAAATTTGCGTTTCTTCATGTAGTGGTATTAATAGTAATACTATGAGTGTTTTAGCATTTTGATCCTGTATAAAAATTGGTTGATTGGACTGATGTCTTATTTAGATTTGTAGTGTTCCTTTTTCAACATCAAATCTGCAGACGTGTTTCATTTTTTATTTAGATTTTCTAGATTTTCAGATATTACTTGGGAAAAAAAAATCGTTTTGATTATTCCTTGGAAACAGTTATTTGGACTATAATATTTTTTGGAAATATTTTGGAAATAATATTAAAAGGAGTAACGGACAAAACCATTGTGATAAGATATGGCTCTTGGCCGATCAGTGCATTCGTAGATCTAAAGTGCATGATAAACATTGTATCTTTTCGGACTTTAAAAGAGCATTTTCAGGATTATTTGGGATGCAATACTTAATTCTGTACATACCTCTCAAATTTGCATCTAATAATACTCATTGTTATTTTTTATGTTTGACAAACTGGATTGTTGCTTTCAGTAACTAAGTTTATGACTATATTGTCATAACAGACATGTTGTACAATTAAAATTTAAACATGGTTTTCAAAAATATGAAATGTGATATTTTTCCACGAACATTTTAATCTCTTAATTTTGGGCTATATTAAAGAAAACTAGATTGAGTTGTTTTAGTAACAGTTTTTTCCTTGTTTCTTTATTTATTATTATTATTATTATTATTATTTAAACGTTTCAATTTTAAATAACTTTATTCGTACACAATACAAGCCTGTCAGACGACAGAAAAGCTTCATCGACGCAAGGTAGGCAAATAAGTGTATATTTAATTAATTGTATTCCATTCTATGTCATAGACTGGAAATGGTATTGACGTCTATTACTGGTATGATGCCTGATTCAACTAGAGATAATTAATTTTGTAAGTTCTTGTTTTCTAACTGATGATAAAAAGACTAGTGTATCATGGAATGAATTTCAACTTTTATATCGTTTCTTTTTTGGTTTCTTTTTCATTTATCTTTTGATTAATACCATAACATACTTAATGTAATAAGTACTCTAGAACTATCTAATTCAGAATTTTTGCATTGATGTTTACATTAAATTTAATGTAATATTTAATAAGAAAGACCTGTATATTGTCAAGCTAAATATTAACACAGACCCATTGCTGAATCTACACGAGTCATTTAAAAAAATATCCTCTATGATACATATTAATATTACTCCTTATACTAAACCTTATGTTGACCAACTGCCGTTTATTTGCGTTTACAGCATTATTTCTGCTCATATATTCTTATCAGTGTTGTCGTCCAGTAGTCTCTATTACCAATACAGGAATGTCGCTCCTTTATCGTATGAACGTGTTCTCTTTCACGAATGCATGCTTGTGACGAAAAACTACTACGATAAACTCATCACATACCTCTCAATTTTCGATGCTTCCGCACGGCAATGAAAACTAGGAAAGTCAATGTAAGTACAATCTGTAGTGCAGATATTAAGAGTCCTGTTTCAGCTGCTGTAAGGAAATGAATGTGTACTAGAATCAGACAGATTAACGCATCTTACAATGACAAATACAAACCGAATGACATACATACATGCAGACACATCTACAAATATAATAAATCCTTCTAACCTTGGATCCTTCGATATTTCTGGAACGTTTCAGGCTTGTTTTTCGCAGCAATCACCTTAGCAACCACTTGGTTAAGAACTGAAGCAGTTCTTTTGTACTATAACTACGGCTTTGCGTGTCCTATCTTTATTTTAGAATGAACCAAAGATTATGTAATCCCTGTCCGTATATGCTTAGTTTTATTTGAACCTTGTGCAATATCTTATGGAGTCATGCATATAAATGTGTGTCTGCAGCCACTAATCTCTACTAGTTCGAAGATCATAGCCCTAATTAGCATGCATACATTGATTAATGTACTAATTTTAGGAGAGATCCAATAAAACTTATCAAATCATACGCAGTTTCATGTATCAATGTAATTATTTTATAAAACTGACACTAATTAGATACAATAGACAAATGTGTTAATTAGTACACAAAGAAGCACATACATAGGGAAATAATTGCTTGCCGTCTTTAAGAAATATACTAACTATTCCAGATTATAAACTATATAAAGTATGTTTATATCTTTTGGTACCGAGATCTATTATCGTTTACAAAGTTCACGTTTGGAAGAAAGTAATAATGGAGATTCACTGCCTTATACAATTATTGAACTAGTCATGTAATGAATGAATTAATTATTTTATATCTCATTGCAGAGGAGGAAAAGATGAAGTTATTCTACCCAATTATTTCGTTAACTCTCACATCTTACCATTTAGTGTGTAGGAGCTCGCTTGTGTAGGCGTGTTATTTTCTGAAGATAAAGACAAATAAATATTATATATATATATATATATATATATATATATATATATATATATATATATATATATATATATATATATATATATATATATATATATATAATTGAACTGTAGTCTACCACATTACACACATTTGGAACAGAATAAAAATGTTAGTAACCTGTTAGCAAATTTGTATTTGTAAAGCACGAATTCTCTGGCTTTCGAATTAATTTCCCACTATGACGTATGTATTATGGTGCCTAGTGAGACAAATGGGGAAAATCAAATAAAGCGTGAAATACTTTGCTGAAAATGATGTACTGAAAACCAAGAAAAACGGAGGCGGGAAATGTGTTTGTTTGGAAAGACTTGCTAAGTGCATATAAATAGTATACAAACCATTAAAACGACCCAAACTCTTCTAGGTTTGCTTGGTTACATGTTTATTTTAGAGGGCTTCAGCACGCGCAAATTCTGGTTCTCTTTCACTCGAAAGATTTCCCATATTTTGACACCGATGCATGAGAGAGACATACATACATACATGCATGCATGCATGCATGCATACATACATACATACATACATACATACATACATACATACATACATACATACATACATACATACATACATACATACATACATACATACATACATACATACATACATACATACATACATACATACATACATACAGAGAGAAAGACAGAGAGAGAAAATAGAGGGAGGAGAAGCAAAGACAACGACTGCAATTACTGATTTCAGTTTGCAAACAGTCTACAGATATAATTGTTTTGACGGCATTTAACAATAATAAATATCTACAAATTTCATAAGCAGATACATTTACTATCTGATGCTCTGGCATGAGCGAACACGGAGTCATTTTGTTTAGTATGGATAAAACAAGTTGATATGTAAGTTTGAAAATTTTGGAACCATACTTTCAGTTCATTTGATTAAATATGTAAAGTACGTACGATGTCATTATAGTAAATTACGACAAACAATATTCCATATCTTCTAAAGAAATCGTCAAATTATTCAACTAATATACTTAAACGTGCTCACGCACGGACATCATTTGCATTTCTTCCATGTGCATGAAAAGATTATGTAAAACTATCATTCTTATTGAAAACATATGACGTAGTTCAAGTGAAAGAATAACATCTATATAAAGCATTTTGTGTTGAAAATATATGCATCACTTATCTCTCATAAATTTACCGTCAATATCAACGAATAAAGAATCCAAAAGGCGTCCCTTTTCATCCCATGCAAAATAACTTCCCTTGTGAAGCCATGATATTTCTGGAAATGTGAAGGAGAATTCTCGTCGTTTCATTGAACAATTTTGAAACTTCATTTCTTCCACTATTCTAACATCGTTATAGCTGCACACGTCTTTACTCACATTGAGAAAAAGGACAGTTCGGTTAAATGTATAAATGGCATAATCAATTTTGATAAAAGACGTATTTGTGTCAGGAATATTGAATGTAATTTTCATGCGTTCTCCGATATGTGCCCTCAGTATGTGACCTGTAAATAGAACAAAATGAAATATTGCCATCAAAATATCTCTGAATTGCATTGCTTGAATGCAAGATTCATTTTCTTTGAAACAATACGAAGTGTAATTAATGACATAGCAAAATGTTAACTTTGTTGTGATAAAAGATATAGAAAATATAAAATAACATACACTCAACTAACAGAAATAAGGCATGATTATTTAGTTTTCATATGAATCCGCCAATATGTGTTCTATTGAATTATAATGCTTCCCTGCACTATGGATTCTAGAAGAGAAGCTATTCAGAGTAACACATGCAACTGTAACACAGCCAACCACTGTTATACTGAAGGTTCGCACAGCAATGAATACACAAAGATTTGTATGCTTTTCGTGCCAGACAGCATAATTATTCAAATGAAATGGCGTAAATAACCAATCATATATCAAAACATGTGTGTAAACACCTTACTTGTTTAAAATCATGAAGCTATAGACAACAGCTGGAGTGGTTATATAAGCCACGTTGCATAATATAAAACCACAGACAAAGGCACAAATTGTAAAAACACCAAAATGTCATTCTCAGTTGAAATCAAATGTAAACTTATAAAAGTCGCATTTTGTTTACGAAATTTGCCCAAAAACCGGTTTCAGAAAGACGCGCAATTGTCGATGTTAATACATTTAGGAGTGAATAACCCAGAATTTTTAAATGACTTATGATTATATTAAGTTACCTATTGAAGACTCAACACTCATCATCCCAACATATATATATATATATATATATATATATATATATATATATATATATATATATATATATATATATATATATATATATTGCGTCAGGTTTTAGTAAGTTTAATAAATTTATATTCATATTCTAGCTTTGTTTAAATATAAATCAACTGAAACACTTCTCTGGAGGAAAACGTGCATTAATTTTGATTCTTTATTTTTATGTGTATTTCTATAATATGCCCTTTATCGCTTGATTCGCTTATTTGGCTATACTTAAGAGTAAGTTTCTTACAGTATGTCTACGAATTTTAACTCGCTCCATTGATTAACAAGTTTTTTTCTTTATTGTCATCGTTTGAACAAGCACACTCTTCGTTTCTCTTACATACACACAATCATTAAGACGGAATGGCCGCGACTAACGTGTAACAATGAACCGTGAAGAATTGGGAAATCACGGAAAACACAAAATTGCCGGTAAATTTTCGAAGCAGAAGAAAAATTTCTCCAAATGTTCAAGACTTCGCATGTCGCAAAGTTTGCAGACAATTATGTAAGAACACAGTGGGTTGAGTGTGTTCGTTTATTGTTTAAAAAGTCAGGAGAGCAGATATCATGATGAATAATACGCTTAATATGCAGGACAGCTTGCCATCCACCTATGAACGGGAATTAATTAAACACAACATTTTTTTACGGTTTGATAAATTATAATGAATTTACTAACGTTACTTATTACAAAGCTGGATGTCTAGATATTTAAGATAAAAGGGTGTTATTTTCGTTCTATATTTGTCTCCTTTAGATATACATATAATGTTGTGACACAATGTGTATGTTGATGTTAAAGGAATACTTACGTGCAACAAGAACACCCGTGTTCCCTTTCTCTAAGTAAGTTTCGGTGACTGTATACTTTCCGCTGTCATTGAAATTTGCATTTAGTAGCAGAAAACTAACACTTGCGTTGTTCATGATGAATCCACGTATTCGGCCAGTATAATTACTGTTAATAGACAATATTTCTTCTTTCTCTTTCTTTTGGTGGTACGTCAGCACATTAGTGAAAAGTCGATTACTGGTGTAACCAGAAAAGTGTATTTCCATAACGGCATTTACATCCGTTTGAAGTGCTTCAATATAAATAACAGCATCCTTGCCCTGAATATTTGTCAACAGACCTGGAAGAATGAAAAATAAATCTTATAAGGTTTTATTAAAACGTGATAATGGAATAAATTCCTTATATATTGAATCTTTAGAAAAATAATCATACACTTAATAGAATTCAGTTATGAAGTTTAATATACTCATAATTTCAAACATAATTAGTTCATTCATTCATACATATACATGCATGCATACATACATACATACATACATACATACATACATACATACATACATACATACATACATACATACATACATACATACATACATACATACATACATACATACATACATATCTTTCATAGGAATCCGGAATGACTGTGTAGATTGATGATAATTCAATTACAAGATCGTCATGCAAGTCTGTCAGTACGCACAAGTGAATATAACTCCGATTCAGTCGCATCATTATTTGGTGATGAGTGCTTAATTTTGAAGGAATATGGGATGGTGCGTGCAGGCAAGAAGAAGGGTGCGTTTACCCCAATCGCCGTAGAGTACGAATGAAATTTTTCTAAGCTGGATGATATTATTACTTGTATTAAATTTCACTTCTAACTACATGTATCAAACATAGAGTCTATGGATAACACTCAGTTCTGTCAGGTTTATATTTGCTCTCTCTCTCTCTCTCTTTATATATATATATATATATATATATATATATATATATATATATATATATATATATATATATATATATATATATATATATATATATATATATATATACAGACAGACAAAGAGAATAGAGAGCGGACTTGAAAGTTTATACATTAATTTGTGTACAGGCAGATTGTATTGCTTTTCACAAGCGAGTTAGTAAATATTTGTCAGTAACTAAATTGTTTGTTGTTCTAATATTATATTAATTTATATTTTAATTATGGTTAATTTATGTTCAATAGCATAATAGTATTAGGTATACATTGTTAAATTTATTCTAGCTTCTATCTGGTACATCAAAAATGATTTTTGGGTGTTTTTTAATGATGCCACTTTACAATATTTTAATCTAAACATAAATTTACTGCTATATTCAATTGAACTTCCAGATCCGTATTTCAGATCTCTTTATTAGGTGCCTAAAACATTTAACTCAGCAATCATGGTCATTTCTGCATCAGAAAGTACTCTAAATTTATCTACGTTTTGTAATGCATTCGTATCGTTTACTATATTTATATTTGTACTCACCTTTAGCATGGCTTATTTCACACAACATGAGGACAGCCGATACCTTGAGTAAACTATCCATATTGCAGCACAGTTGAGACTCCTCCAATTGCTCTGTCGACAAGAAACTATTTACAATTCTCAAATATCAGTGTGATCAGTGCAGGCAAGAATAGTGATTATTTCCTACTTCATACATGCACATATTAAAATTGAGTATTTTGTACATTCTACATCGTTGACATATAAACATATTCGTACATAGGCTCACTTCCTTATTATATAGAGTTAAAATGTTTGGTAATTACAGTTGAAATGGAAAATATAGCACACAGTTTTGTGCCTACATATATTTATCCCGTTTAGCAATTAAAGACCTCGATGACAGAAAGGCTCAACAATACATCAAGCACTAACACGTGACATTTAAGGAAACAGTGCTAAGCATGAAATATGAGAAAATAAAGTCTTTGTTAGAGTGTATATTATACTGGGGATTTTTGTAAGCAAATAGCGATGCAGGAAAACTTTAAAACTTTCGAAAAAAAAGATTAAAGAAGGAACAATCAATCTGACGGATATGATTCATTGTATTATCTTGACCTCTGAATTAATTTTCTGAATATCACAGCATGAGTAAAGAAATAGTGTATCAGATTTCCTCCCATGTGATTCATAAAATTTACAATCAATGGACATTCATATTGTGTTCATATTAAGAGCAATTTCATAGGCATTGAATAATAAACAATTATGCCGTGGCACAGCAAGCGATTATGTGCACATTGACTAAAGTGATGATGATGATAAATTGTGCTTGCGTTATTTGTGTGCGCATGTGTGTGTATGTGTGTGTGAGAGAGAGAGAGAGAGAGAGAGAGAGAGAGAGAGAGAGAGAGAGAGAGAGAGAGAGAGAGAGAGAGAGAGAGAGAGAGAGAGAGAGAGAGAGAATGAACACACCCAATTATCAGCTACCATTGTCATTGTTTGGTTAGTTTTGTTTTTCGTTTCCTGTTTGTGTGCATCCATCCTAATGACACGATATTACCGCTCTGGAATACACTAGTTGAAGACGAATGACGTGGAAATATATACAATACGCAAACAGATTAAAAATGTGGTGGATTTAAAATAATAACATATCTATTTGAACCACGAACGTAAAAATAGCTAAGTAGCTTTTCAGGCTAAAATGCATGATTTTCAAACAAAAGAGATGATTTTGGAGGTGGGTAATGTTTTAAAGGCTATATTGACACTCATGTTATTAATTTTGCCTCCGTTCACCACTTGCAGAATTTACATGCAACGTATTTTTGTAATATTCATGCATACTCTGACAAACGTATTGAGAACACGAAGACAGCTAGTTTCAATATGAGCAATTACGAAAACAAAATCAATAAATAAATAGTCTTCTTTCTGACATTAGATACATGATTGTTACATGCAATCAATATGTTCTTACACATTCATTTCTTTTCTGGAGTGATATATTAATGCCATGGTAGCCAAAATGCATATACATACGATTTTGTTCTCAGAACTTAATTAACTAAACAATTTTGGGACGAAACTTGGCATGCTTTTTAGTTGTATGCTAATATATACATTTGCTTGATAAATATGACACAAGAATAGAAATAGTAAAATAGGAATAATAGATATGTTTAATGTTTCTGAAAAACAAGTGTGTTTTGGACTGGTACTTTATTCATGATAGTCCTTTTAAAGAGTTAACTAATGTTGAACACAATTCTTAAAGAATAAAACTGAATGCAATGCATTTTAAGGCATCATACATAGGACATATATCTTGCAGATATGTTAGAGAGAGGAAGTAAAAACATTTGCTATCAGTAAAGTAAACATATTATAATAGACTTGACATTTCGCACTTTATACAGAACAAGCGTAGAGCTGTAGTATATATCAAATAGTAGAGTGTGATTAACACGTGATACCATATATACTTTAAGGTGACTGAAAGACGAAAACTGAAATTTTAACTATAGAGTTCAATATTTAAAGTGAGAACAAGCATAATTTTTCTTTATAGTGGTTTTGATTCTGGCGATAAAACTGGTAATTTCCAAGTATTGAAATATTAATGAACGCACAATATCCACGTGGTAAAGAAAAATACTGCATGAAAACAGGAATGGTCATTATCAGATTTTATATGTTAGAATGTGGTCATTTATTTTAACTAAAAACACTAAACTTGTTTACAAATTTAATAATGATTATAAGGATTGTACTCAAGATCTTTTGTTACGAGCTCTGACATACTGACGGCTACGTGTCATAAGTGTGATGAGCGTGTGATGTGTTTGGACCATGTTTGTTGAGGTTCTCTCTGTTCACTGTGCAACCAGAATAAGCTGAGATGAATCCACATTGAGAAAAAATGTAATTGGGTCTCATCAAAATGTTCCATTCCAAATATAGAAGCCTTATCAACCAGTTGAAAACGACACTTCGAAACACTTCAACACAAATATTCTAATTTAACAAAGGAAGAAACCTACACTCACTGAAAAGAAGAACAGACATCATAATTAAGCCTGGATATAGGAGTTGCGCTATGGTCAAAATGAAAAGGTAAGGCTACATCAGTAAAGCAAGTAGACAACTAAGTGATGCTAGGTTCTAACAAGAATAAGACCATAACCCAGCAATGGAATATGCAAAATCCATCGCTGACGTTGTTGACGAGGCGTGCCAAATCGAGCCAAGATCAGCAAACAAGAAACTAGCCCCCGCAAAAAAACAACGGCGAGTAGATTTTATCTTCTACGTAAAATTCACAAAAAACGGGCAGACCTATAATATCAGGTAACGGGCATCCGACAGAAAATATATCAGAATATCGGGGTTATTTTATGAGGAGACCACATGTCCACAAGTTACCATGATATCTTCAGGACGTGACAGATTACCTCATAGGAAGCGTACAATAACTGCTAGATACACTGCTTGTTTCCTTAGACGTGACATCATTTTACACTAACATACCGCACAACAAAGCAATACAGACGTTTAGAAAAGCATGGAGACACAAGACCTGTACACAATCCACCCCCACACTCTTCCTAAACCTGCTACTGGAGCTTGACCTGTAACTCAATAACGTTTGAACATAATGAAGAAGACCACCTCCAAATGAACGAAATCTTAATGTGTACAATAATGACTCATTCATATGCTAATATTTTTAGGCAAACTGGAGGGTCAACATTTAGCATCGGTTGAACTTACAACATACCAGTGTGCATGCTGTATCGATAATATATAAATGAAGTGACCGCTGGAAGAGGAAGAGAATGGCTCGACGATTAAATATCAAAGGCAAACAACTTTTATCCTTCAATTAAATTCACGGCAGAAGTCTCCAACTTAAACCTCGTTTGCTTGAACACAACAGCCAGACTAGTACAAAACATATTTCATACAGATGTCTACTTAAAACCAACCGACAAATACAATTATCTCCACCCAACCAGCTGTACCCAGAACACTGCATTAGGAACATCCAATATATCCAGGAGGTGAGGATACGCTGACTTTGCTCCGATATGATAACTTCCCTAAAATTGTCTGAAGAGCTATATAAACATTTAATTTACCAAGCCGAGAGGCTAATACCTGAATATGAAGACAACCTTAACTGCTAAACATACAAAGCGTGATGGCTTACTAAAATACTGAAAGAATAAAATACAGATAGGAACCATTTATCCCATCCTACAACCCAATCGTAGGTAAGGACATCTGTAAACCTAAAACTGCCACTGTCACAATATATGGAGGGAGTGTTACATGATAATACTGATACACGGGATACATTTCAGCCTGCCACCACCCCATTTTCCACAGGGACTTACATGGCTGCGTAAAAACCAGATATAAATAGACCTATTTCATCAAATACTTACGCGGATGAATAATTCCCTGGCACGGTAGATTAGCAAGTAATATTTTCTCTGATGCCGTCACGCAATATGTCGGAGTGAATAATACGCTTACACAGACAGGTCTACCGAAGATAAAATGATTCAATCTAACAACAAGACACTTACAGGGATGAGTAGCACACGTATCGGCTAGATTAAAATGGGATAATATTAAGCTTATGCCTTTATGATATCTCGAGAGATGATTAGCATCCAGATGCGAATAGCTGACCACGTTAAATATATTTAGCATGCCGTTGTCAAAATGCAGAAAGGAATGACAAACACGCTGACAGTAATGTATTAAGACAGGTTATTAATATGACTGGCGCCGCCTTGTTGCCCATCCTATCGTGTAACATGCGCATACGCAGAATAATATTAAGCCTGCCAACTCACATTATCTGAAGGTATGGGTAACATTTTAATACGGTTAGGTTATAATGGGGAAAATATTAATATCTGAAACGGCGAGTCACACGTATTAACAGCAAGCTTATATCTACGCCTAGACAACTAATTAATACGGGATAAACTTAAACATTCTACTGTTAAAATGTTGCTAGACACAAAGAACATCCTACACCAGCGAGGTTAGCAATGGATAATATTGAAATTGTCGCACTCAAAATACACGAAAGGATGAAAAACACTAGCAAGTGTCGATTTGTAACATGCTGACATGACCAGATTATTTTCATTCTAATAAGGGACAATAGCAACAGTTCCTCTAACACAAAATATTCTAAACTTGATGAAGTTGGATGCAAATCTTACCAAGTTATCTGTATGTGTTTACAAGCATGACTAATAAATTTAATTTATCTAGAAACGCTGTTTAAAAATGTGCGAATTTGTTATGGGCTGGCGTACGTAGGACATACATAATGACAATACAGATAGACACCACTCAATCAAAAGTGAAATCAATTGGATTCCACTGTTTACTGGGAACGATTTAGAAAAATATTGTTATATTTATAATAACCCTCAAAAGAATGCATTGCCTATGATTAGTTGTTCTAATCTATGTATATGTACCATAATCAAAACAATGATTACTTCTAGAATAACGAATTATTTGTTTATAGTCTATTTTGTAGACTTATTTTTTAAGGAAGTGAATGTTTTTATAAACTTTATATTTGTACTGAAAATGGATATATACTCAGGATTATTTGTTTGTTTCTTGTCTGGTTCTTTGTTTTGGGGCGTGAGTGATGTTGCTTTACATATATATTTTTAGTTTTCTTTACCGTCCAAAAGGAAATACAAAGAATGGGAGAAAGAGAGAGTGAGAGTACTGCATGCAACCTTGCTGAATACAGTACAAGTTGTATCATATTTGTTGACATAATAGTAACTTTACCAATATAGTTAATACAAATTTGGACTTTTATTACCATTGCATCATCGTATAGTAGAAATGGGAGAGAGATAGAGAGACAATTGGTGTGGCATAGAGTGGGTGGAACGGAGATTGGCATGAACGACACGACACGTTTGCAATAATAACACGATTTAAATTTAAATTATCCAAACATTTTTTATGTTGACTTTTGTTTTTGTATTTCTTTAAAGATTTTCCGAATAACAAGATGATGAATGAACGGGAATAGAGACACCATGTATACGTAGTAAAATAAATCACTCAAACACAAAAATAAAAACAAAACAATTATTATTCAAAGTATGATACACTCTCTTACCTTGTCCTCAGCGACTGGCATTGTCGTAACAAATACTAAAATGTCTCAAATCAATAGTTCTGTCCGAAAGATTTATTATCACGAGCCCTAGTCTCGCTTAAACTAAAACATATAAAAGACTATTTTGACATTTGTTGCAAGACTTTTCTTTTTTTATTTGTCTGTATCTGGGTGTCTTCGGCGAAGACGAAAGTGACTATCTAGAATTACAAGAAATTCGAAATGTCTTTAACTTCCATCAAATAGTGTTTGTTTTGAGAAACGTTTATGGGTTTCCTCAAATTTATTCAATTTCTTGACTTCTTTCAGGATTAAAGACTCGAGAGAAGACAAGTGTGCCGCTTTAAAGTTACATATAATTTGTCACTTTTACCATATTACTATTTAGATATATTTTGTGATACAGTCAATAGATAATTACAAACCTCAGATGGAGAGGGATCTTTGAGAAAAGTATTGAACATAAATCATAGATTCTGAGAATTAGGAGCTCGAGTTGATTTTGTTACGTCCCCATCCTTATTTGGATTTCAAATTCAAAGGTACCTCTGTCAGTCAGCGTCGACTTTCAGCAACCTGGCGACCCATTAAGAGAACATGGTATGCACTTCAATCATTGTTTGCTGCATGCCATGATAAGCATTCATATAAGGAGTATTTAAAACAAACAGATTGAGATGTACCTGATCTAAAGGTGTGTAGTATGTACAAAAAGATAATCACCTTTGTCTAGACGGAACATTTATACGAATACAATTCTTATGAAAAATGTAATCCAGTATAGGTGAAAATTTTTGATACACAGATTAATAACTCGCCATTCAATTTGCAGGTATTGTTTTAATAATTAATTTGTATCTATTCTAAAAGGAACACATTGTCGCCCTATTGAATGGATCGCTAGAGTTGTCAGTGAATAAAGTATCAATATAGTTTGCTAGATTTTAAACTGTATTTGACTAAACATTTGCCCTTAAATTGGCGTAGAAAAAACATGGAGTTTGGAGCAGACGACACGACAATGGTTGTAAGCTGTACATTCCTCACTTCTAGGGTTCGTACGAAACTGGACAAAATACTTGTTTTGTTTTCTTGGGGAAGGGGTCTTGAGAAAATATCAACAGCTTATAATTGTACTTTTTCAAAGAAATGTAAATTAGGCGGAAACAATAAGATCTGTGTCGAATATGCAAAGTGAAACAATGAAATGCTTAAAATGTCTTCACAGTTTGGTAGCAGTATTTTGATTATTTTGTCGAAAAGTTAAGGTAATTTATTTTTAGCACTTCCGTCCTCCATTTGCCTATATACACACATATCCATACACACAGTAGAAATAATAGTCATCTAACCAATTATTTGGGTCCAGTTATTGAAATTTATATACGTGTATTTTACGTTTAAGTCTATTATGAATAGTTAGGTCTCTGAATGCATCTAAAATACACAAGGGTCGAGATGCAACAAGAAACATTTCGGTTTTCAGTCATTGCGTCAATATTACAACAGTACAATTTAATCTAGATAAGGAATGTGTAAGTTTTCCGACTGGAAAAGGCTTTACTTATCAAATTACTAACAGCAAATTAATGTGTGAAAGGGACAAATGTCGCCTCTAAGATTTCAAAGTAAACGCTGTAATACTATATCAATGGATCAATCAAAGTCTGCATATGCAATGATAAAGATTCTGACAATTTGTCCTGTTTATCACAGGTTGCTTTGAACTTCATCACACACACACACACGCTCACACACACACACACATTCATATATATATATATATATATATATATATATATATATATATATATATATATATATATATATATAGAGAGAGAGAGAGAGAGAGAGAGAGAGAGAGAGAGAATTTCCATTATATATATATATATATATATATATATATATATATATATATATATATATATATATATATATATATATATATATATATATATATATATATATATATATATATATATATATATATATATATATAAACGTATAAAACGCGCATGTATATACATTGAAAATGTTTCTTTCTTAGAAAGAGCATATGAAAATTTGGATTATACTGATAGAGACCTTACGTTCTGCATGTAAAACGATAGATGAACACGATACAACATAAAGAAAGGAAAATTTAAATGCACCCTAAAATACAGAGGATACGGAAAATCTATATTTGAACCGATAGGAGATGTATGGATAAAATTTTAAATACATTAGGATATGAAAATGACATCCAGAGATCAGAATTGGCTTTTCCGAATTCCTCTAAACTACTGCCATTAACATGCGATCTGAGTACATTATTCATATGACAAACACTAATTCATTCGATGGATAATTTTCTCTTACTTCTCTTCCTGGGAAGACTGGGTAAAAATGCAGCTGATCATCTGCCGAGATAAATATGAAATTTTTTTCAAATATTTCAAGCGCATTAATGCTGACATATCAACATAGGTGAAATAGATCGTTGAATAAAAGCTGATACTAAAACCATTATTTTATGACCGATGGCGTCATGCAATAAATCATGATTTAATCAGAACGTTGTTTTGACGATAAGTGTTGTATAAAACAACAGGTGATCAAGGAAAAATTTTTTTCCATTGGACTCATACACTAGTAAAGACGATATATACATATAATTAGCGTTTCTTAGACATATTTATCATACATAAGTATGTAAATGACTGTTTGCCAATGCCGAACTTTAGTATAGAATAAACGTATTGTTCATATAATGTAGTTTATCACAGGAACATTTCCTGCGAGAAAACTAAGTGGCAAAATGAATCCTATCAAGATAAGAATTACTTTCAATACAATTATTTACTAAAGCAAACAGCAGTTGAAGTTAATCGCACAAGAAGGACATATTGCACCAATCCACATAGCTACATGTATTGTTTCTGTTCTCCTGTTTTAAATCAGTAAAGTTGTGGTAGTCATTTTATTGTTAATTTGCCTTTTGTCATATGCTTTTTGGTCGTGTGTGATTGGTGGGTGTTTGGATTTTAGCGTAGATTTATAACACGTTTATTCTTATCACTACTATTACTGTATTGTGACAGTTTATAGTGATGTCTAGCATTGGGTCATCATGCCGTAGACATTAAGTATGATGTCCCATCCAGTCACATTATCCTGACACCAGGACAACCAGTCCTAAGACTAACCTCTTTAAGCTGAGAAACAAGTGATGCAGGTGTAAGCACCATTTTTATAAGTCTTTAGCATGACTCGGCTGGGGCTTGAACCATGGACCTTCTGCGGACGCTCTAACCATTAGGTCATAGAAACGTTGGGAATTTTCCAGCTGGCATTTTCAGTATACGGCATTTTAAATTTACGAGGCATATCAAATGTTAAATTTATGTCACGAAAATTATTCACTCCAACAGTATCAGACCAGAAAATGTACTTAAAGATATATTATTACATAATTCAAAATATTGTAGTATTCCTTAAGGAGTCGTAAATAATGATCGCATTGTTTATAAAATTTATACTCCTGCCAAAATTCTATTTCATTATGGAATGCAAATTTTTAAAAATAAATAAACATTTAAAAGAAGAAAGTGCTGAAATACATGCAGGTCATATTTATTCTTACTAAATTTATTTTCCTATAACAGGTGCATTCCCTAGTCATGCTAATGAACATCGAATGACAGACGGATATGCAGACGAGCTAATGGACGGGCGAAAGTACGAAAGAACGGGACCATCACAATAAAAAGGAAACATAATCGATTCCTTTCGTCACTGAGGAAATTAATAAAGTTACCACACAATCACCTTAAGACAATGCATTCATCTCGCATTATCTGTTATATCTAAACTTTTACAATGGAAATATGAAAACTATATTCGTCAAACAAAGCGTCTTAGACAATAGCAACAGGCCCAAAACACAATTGTTTCCTTCTGCTCTGTTATAGGTATTCAAACTTGTGTCCTGTTTACTGTAAGTGATGGACCTTGATTATTTTTGCTACACATTCACCTTTCTTAATTCAATACATCCTTCAAGATCCTTCAAGGCTTCAACATAAGCTGACTGACTAATAAATAATTACAACAAGCTGATGTGGAGGAAGTAAGCAAATAGCGTTGCATGACCAAGAATAAAAGGTGATTATGCATCCAACTGTTTTCTTTAAACAGCAAGCAAGTGCTACTTTTTGTACAATTCTACCAAGTTTAAAGTGTACATCATCATACCATTTGATGTACCTAGTTTTAACAAAGAAGTCACTGACAACCAGATCATATAAATAAAAAAGGTTATTGCTTTTTGGATTTTTTTCTAGATATTGGAAAACGAGGTTAGAGTACATTGTTTGGGGTTAAATATGTTTTGAACTTAGAATGTAGTGTTGAGTTGGGCAAATAATAATGCCTCTACGAAGCAATGATTGTGTCGCATTCGTTATTGAAATTATGCTTCTCGACTTAACTTTTTAATAATTTGCTTAGAAATATCAACATTTACTGGAGATTATATTAGAAAAAATATTAATGTCGCCGCCACAAAACATAAATTCAGCATCACTTGTTTTCCAGTCAAATTGCAGGGTAGTCATATGTGTTAGACGTTTTCCCATATGTCACCGGTCATTAGCATGATTAAGTCACAATCATTTGCTCCCGGTTTCGAATTCCACACAGGCCAGTCTGGGTCGCATAAAACGATGCTTCCCTGGGGAATATTCATTTCAATGTCATGCAAAAATTATTACGTCGAAAAGATCAGAACATAACTACATATTTAACAAAGATTTCGACAAATGAATATGCCATCGTACTTCAAGTATATATGTATGTATGTATGTATGTATGTATGTATGTATGTATGTATGTATGTATGTATGTATGTATGTATGTATGTATGTATGTATGTATGTATGTATGTATGTATGTATGTATGTATGCATGCATGCATGCATGAATGCATGCATGCATGCATGCATGCATGCATGCATGCATGCATGCATGTATGTATGTATGTATGTATGTATGTATGTATGTATGTATGTATGTATGTATGTATGTATGTATGTATGTTTGCAGGCAGGCAGGCAGGCAGGCAGGTAGGTAGGTAGATAGGTAGGTAGGTAAAGATAGATAGATAGATAGATAGATAGATAGATAGATAGATAGATAGATAGACAGACAGACAGACAGACATGCAGACATGCATGCATGCATGCATACATACATACATACATACATACATACATACATACATACATACATACATACATACATACATACATACATACATACATACATACATACATACATACATACATACATACATACATACATACATACATACATACATACATACATACATACATACATACATACATATGTGTGTTACTGATATTCTCTTACCAAATGACATTACATTTATTCAAATCTTGATGAGAAATTGTACATACAATTTCTGGTGAAAAAATGGTCAAAGGCGAATCTAGAAAAATCATTGACAATGAGAAGATGGATTAAACAGCTGGTTCATTTTTTAATCTTAACCATCTAGTTGAAGAGAGAAAAGATAATGCAAGGATCATTCTAACTGTTTGGCTCTTATTTGTTTCAACGCGGTCTCAGCCTTTCCACAGCAGCCGACTTCTGTCTCTGATAGCATCTCGTAAAGTGTGCATAATTTTATAAGAAAATATGAGCAAATATGAAAGACACAAGGACACAAGTTATTCATTGCATTTTCGGTTGTGAAGAAGTCAAATAAACAACAAAAAATATATTACATTCAGGAATGTAACATACAATTTATTTAAATTACATGGATAATTCAACTGTTGAATAACGATGTAAGTTCGTTTATTTCCACACACAAAGAAAAACCAAAATTCATCATGCTTCATTAAACTGTTAATTTAACTTATTAATTTGATTGGCTTGATTGGCTTGTTTATTGCTTTTATCTCTTCCCTCTGCTTCCGTTTTATTCTTTCTTTCCTTCTTCTTTCTTTCCTTCAATTTTATTCTGTTTTTCTGTCTTTTAATACCTTCTATTAAATATAAGGAGTCTATTCCACAACCAAATAGTAGACAAAACTGTTTAAAAGTCATTAACATGGATTCCCTAAAGTAATCATTTCCACTCTTCTTTCCTTCATTTTCACTGTTTAAGTCTGTGTATGTTCCCTTATGTATTACATGATGAGTCAAGACAATCGTAATAATCTTCATCCATACAAAAACTAGCTGAAAACCTCCTTAACTGTGGGGCTTTTGTTTTAGACATTCCATACTCGTATAAATCGTCATTTGACCAGCTTATCCTATGTCTTGTTTCCATTGCATTTGTGTAGTCATAATCGTCTCGAGGATAGTTAGCACTCAAACATTGGGACGCACTTCTTGTTTTGGAATCTATTGATGTAAAATAAAATGGTTAAGAATTGAAAGTAAGAAGTCAAAATTTGAAATTGCATACTTTATCAAAGATATCTTATTTATCATTTATTTGCAGCACTTTTCAAATAAGATAATAATAATTGGGTTTATCGTTTTGTCGCAGATATAATCAAGTGCAAAAGCAAAGTTAGTATCTTATTTATCCAAGTAAAGAACTATATTTTTCCTGAGTTTATATATTCAAATGATATGAGCCTAATCAATTGAGAAAAGAGCTTTTGGCTAAGTTGTCTGATGTCTGTCAAATTTCGTCATTTTTAAGGAAAATGTCTTGTTTCTCGTTTGACTGAAAAAGGCCTATATATGCTCTTCTGTTATTTACAACATTGGTAGCTGAATGTAGATCTAAGTCTTGCTCTGTTAAAACTAATCATGAAAATCCTGCAAATCTCTTCCCATAATTCCAATCCGTCGAATGAGTAAACATTAATTAATGGTGCTAACATGTGCTTTATTTATTTGCTTAAATCGACCATTTTCGATAGTTAATCGAAATAATTTATATGAAGTGAAATTACTTGAGAAACTAACGCCTTCAAAAATATTCGAACACATTCAGTTTGAAAAATATAATGCAGTTTGGTCCAGATTGAAGCAAATATTATAAAATATTTTGGGCCAAAGTAAAATTTGAGCAGTAGCATTGCCAAATTAGGCTTATTTTCGCATACTGTACGAAAAGTGTGATCGATTGTATGAGTGATTCATCTTTATAACACAATCTTACCTGAACAATTTATATGTCAGTTTGCACTATCTTAAAAGAGTAAGATGATTTACAAATATCAACTTGTCAACCTTTACAAAATGGTTTTCCTCTCTCCGTACTTTCGAATTGGCATGTACAGTGTTAGTTATGAAATGTTGTCTAAGCTTTATGCTATATCAGGGTACAATTACCAATTACAGAAATGATACAATATGTATAATAGAATCGATATCTAAATAAATATCCAACCTCGAAACTGACATGACTCTGGCATATACCCAACGTCTTTTGATTTAATGCACTTGACTTTCCTACTCTTTTGCGGCGACTCCACATCTTTCTTTGCAAAATCTTTATCTAACTGGACGAAACAAGGAGAAGATACTACGTTAATACAATCGAGGCTTAGTTCATCGCTGGATCTTGTACGATGAATCTCCATAGTCATTTTGTTGCTTTTCTTGGCAAATAAAGTTGACGGATCGTCTCTTGGTAACCATCTCTTGTTGCATTTCTTAATTGAGTAGAAGGAATCAGCAACTATATTTTGTTGTTTGTTGTTCTTCTTTACAACAGGATCTGGTGCAGGTGGCCGTAAAATCATAAATCTGCTCTGACCAACATGCTTGTATTGAAAAGAAGATTGCGATGTACTTCCGATCGAATTCGTACCTAATAAGTTCGAACGAATATACGATTGTTTTGGTTGCCACTCATCATTAGCAGGCACATAGTCGTACCTATGAGTAGAATCTGACTGAATGGTTTCAGCCGATGATAAAGTGGAATCAATCTGCAATTTCCATCTTGCATTACCATATGATTTTCTACAGCCTAGCCCTCGTACGCACATATTTTGATCATTTAGTTTAACTCTTTCCTCGATTTTATTTCTCTTTAACTCTGTAAGATCCCTTGAATTGTTTGTAGCCAAAACTATCCTAGTTTCGTCTGGAAACAATGCATTATCCGGACCGCAACCGATAGTCTGAATTTCGTTCCTGTGTGTGAAGTTATGGTTCGTGCTCATTCGTGCTGTAAATGATAAAATGTTAAACGTTGTGCAGAATCTAGTAGCTTCTACCTATGTTTTATGTATTTAATTTGCAACCTTTCAACAGAATGTGGGGTTAAAAAAACAATAGGAACAAACCATTTTCTTGTTAATTTAAAAGCGGAATAACTGTGACGGTGTGGTCAACAATAAATCGAAGGAAAAAGTTGTATAACCGTTTTGTCAACTCGTTATATATATCTAAACCAAAACGAAAGACTGTTTAAACCCTCAAAACACCCAACAAGTATGGACTGTAAGAAGGTTGCAGCCATCTTCTTTATATGTACCATTTTGATCCAAGCACCTCTACTCTGATCTTTTGATTACTTTCTAAATCAATACTAATGGACTGTGTGGTTTAAGTGAGTTTTTTTCTTTTACTTCATGTAGTAATTCAATTTAATTACAATCAATTATTGCAATATAGATGTTGACGATGTAGTTCAAATAATTCCATCCACAATTGAAAATTAGGAGACGATATAAACTCTTTATATTTGCAAACTATGGAATAAGGTTATTCAAGTGATTATAAAAGTTTTTTTTTCAAATTGAATAAACAGCTCGAAAACAAACTCACTTAATCCATACAAACTATATTATGCGAAAAAGCCAAATATGATGGATTTTCAATTTATATGAAAATTCTGATTAAATAGACAGTATCTCAATAAATATGTTTTATCGTTATCAAAACGATCTATGTTAAAAACTGTATATTCTGATGTAATACACTATCTTGTCTAATTGCGTATTCTAATTCAATTTGAATTATTGTTCAAAGCAATTACAGTCATTAAAACAATAAGCTTATCATGGAAAATGACAAAATATACATATTGCATACACGTTGGGATAAGACTTTATAATAACGTCTGAGTGGTATAGTTTATCTTAATTTATACGTTACCATATATTTCTTGGCGTTTAACATTTCTCTAGATCCCATATACTTTTTACCAATATTTACTTCCAGCATTTATGTTAACATTAAAGAGACAATGAACTACTTAAAAAACAACTTTTCACCTTTATATAATGTAACTCATTTATCTTATTTTAGGAATACATTTTGATGCAGAATAATATTGTTTGTCACAAAATAGAATTACCTCTTCTTCTCCGCAACTTCCACATCGCAACGATTGCAAGACAAGAGGCAAAGATCATTATCAATAATGCAGAGACTATTAGCGATGTTCCCATCTCTGGAAATAAATAAATGTGCACTAAGATTACATTCTTGTTTTGTCCGATTTTATCAAACAAATGATAACACACGCACACATAAATATAAAGACTATGTGCATATATATCCCCATAGACAAGAATACAGGCAGACTAAGATAAACACTTATATATATATATATATATATATATATATATATATATATATATATATATATCTATTAATGATATATTGTATATATATATATATATATATATATATATATATATATATATATATATATATATATATATATATATATATATATATATATATATTACTAGCGAGAATTACCGATGTAAGAGAGTTAGACACACCAGTTAAAAATGATAGTTAATGATAGATATTATTTAATATAATGACTTTTTTACATTGACGAACTTATTGTCCAAGCAATAAAACAATTTAAAACATTTAATGTGATCAAGTGACAACTGTATGTATATTTTGTCATAGGGATGAATACACACACACCACACACACACACACACACACACACACACACACACACACATACACACACACATACATATATATATATATATATATATATATATATATATATATATATATATATATATATATATATATATATAGAGAGAGAGAGAGAGAGAGAGAGAGAGAGAGAGAGAGAGAGAGAGAGATGCAATAAACTGGCGACGAACAGAACGAAACTAGTAACTAACTAGCCTAAGCGCTTTCGACTCGTAATGAGTCTTTTTCAAAGGCAAATACAAAACATATATACGATAAACAAATAAACACAAAAACGTTGTGTTTGTAAACCTCTACATGGCTGTCTTCACATGTGCTAAAACTATAAATACAACCAGCTTGTATTGACTAGATACGGAAACTGAAAACGTTGCATAATTTCCTAAAAGTCTACAAGCCAAAGCGACATCTATTTTTAATTGTTTACATATGTAACGCAGATTATATCCCGGATATTTGATTATGTACCGGTTATTCTTATAGTAAAAATTGAAGGATAATAAGAAGATTTAGAAAATGTTAAATTTTACTAGTGCATAGTTTTCATTTTCTAGTCTTCTTGGTTTAAACCGCTTGGTTTCAATGTTCTAAGGCGGCGTATCCAGTATGATTCCCTTTCCTTCCTGGTTTCGGAACTCCAGCTGTGGTTGTTAGCAATAGCGATAAGTATTATATCACTGAAAGTGTGGCCAGGGAAGGAGAAGTGTTCTGCGACCGGACTTCTGTACAGAATTTTTGTCATCCAATCAGATCTATGAAGGTTTATCCTTTTGTGTAGATTTTCAGTTTCTCCGACGTACTGAAGGCCACAGATCTTACATGTGATGAGATAAATCACATTCTCTGTTTTGCACGTTTTGTTTGGACCATGTATGTTTAGTTTTCTTTAGTCACTGTGCTAGTGAATGTCTTGGTCTCTATCATATGTTGACAGGTTTTGCATCTTTTATCGCCACAGGGTCCAGATTGACTAGGTTGGTTATGACTGGCGATTGGTGTTAGCTTTGCCCTGACTAGGATGTCCTTTAGGTTTTTTGGTCTCCGGTAAGCTACTACAGGTTTGTTCGGAAGTATTATGTTTAGTATGTCTGACGATTGCACGGTTGGCCAGTGGTTTGCGATGATTTTACCTACTTTGGGATTGTCTGGGTGATAGGTCAGAATAAATGGTATCCTATCAACCTTTTCTTTCTGTCCATATCTGAGTTGCTCATCACGGTTTGTTTGTTTGGCCCTTTCGATGATATAGAAATGAAGTGGCAGTATGGAAGAGAAAGTCTGGATGACTTCATATCAAAGGCAAACAACTTCCATCCTTCAATAAAATTCACGGCAGAAATTTCCAACTCAAACCATGTTTTCCTGGACACAATGACCAGACTGGTGGAAAACAAATTACACACAGACATCTACTCGAAACCAACCGACAAACACCAGTATCTCCTCCCAACCAGCTGTCATCCAAAACACTGCATTAAGAACATTCCATATAGCCAGGCACTGAGGATACGCAGAATTTGCTCCGACAATGAAAGATTCCTAGAAAGGTCTGAAGAGCTGGCTAAACATTTTATTTACCGAGGCTACGACAAAGACCTGATTGCGGAGGCAATACAAAGGGCCAAACAAACAAACAGTGATGACCTACTCAGATATGGACAGAAAGAAAAGGTTGATAGGATAACATCTATTCTGACCTATCACCCAGACAATCCCAAAGTAGGTAAAATCATCGCAAACCACTGGCCAACCGTGCAATCGTCAGACATACTAAACCTAATACTTCCGAACAAACCTGTAGTAGCTTACCGGAGACCCAAAAACCTAAAGGACATCCTAGTCAGGGCAAAGCTAACGCCAATCGCCAGTCAAAACCAACCTAGTCAATCTGGACCCTGTGGCGATAAAAGATGCAAAACCTGTCAAAATATGACAGAGACCAAGACATTCACTAGCACAATGAGTACAGAAAAACTAAACATACATGGTCCAAACAAAACGTGCAAAACAGAGAATGTGATTTATCTCATCACATGTAAGATCTGCGGCCTTCAGTACGTCGGAGAAACTGAAAAGCTACACAAAAGGATAAACCTTCATAGATCTGATTGGATGACAAAAATGCTGTACAGAAGTCCGGTCGCAGAACACTTCTCCTCCCCTGGCCACACTTTCAGTGATATAATACTTATCGCTATTGCTAACAACCACAGCTAGAGTTCCGAAACCAGGAAGGAAAAGGAATCATACTGGATACGCCGCCTTAGAACATTGAAACCAAGCGTTCTAAACCAAGAAGACTAGAAAATGAAAACTATGCACTAGTAAAATTTAACATTTTCTAAATCTTATTATCCTTCAATTTTTACTATAAGAATAACCGGTATAGAATCAAATATCCGGGATATAATCTGCGTTACATATGTACAAAAAGTAAAAATAGATGTCGCTTTGCCTTGTAGACTTTTAGGTAATTATGCAACGTTTTCAGTTTCCGCATCTAGTCTATACAGGCTGGTTGTATTTATAGTTTTAGCACACGTGAAGACAGCCATGTAGAGGTTTACAAACACAACGTTTTTGTGTTTATTTGTTTATCGTATATATGTTTTGTATTTGCCTTTGAAAAAGGGCCATTAAGAGTCGAAAGCGCTTAGGCTAGTTAGTTACTAGTTTCGTAATGTTCGTCGTCAGTTTATTGCATCTATTTTAATTAATCCCTGACACGTGATCCCTTGGTGGATCCAGTACGCTTGAAAGGGTTGTTATTCGCCATATGATTTGTATTCTTTATATATATATATATATATATATATATATATATATATATATATATATATATATATATATATATATATGTGTGTGTGTGTATACATGTGTATATGTGTGTATGTGTGTGTGTTTTTGTGTTTGTGTATGTGTATGTGTATGTGTTTGTGTGTGTGTGCTAAAATATGAATTGATGATCATACGCAACTGGTTCATTCTATCTATACATCCTAATTTGCTAAAACGATCTAAATAATATAACTGATCTTATTTGCATTCTTATTTCCAGTAAGAAACAATTGCACGATTAGCACATGTTATGGCATAAAACACAAAAATATCCAGCATGTTTGGAGATATTCCTTCGATTGCATCAAAAATTGTATAAAACGTATTCATCTTCTTCTCTGGAGATACATTATTAAGATCAAACCTGAACTCCAATTTCTATGTGAAATACAGTAACATCTGATTTTTCAATTTAGTTATTTATTTCAATGAATGTAAAGGAAAATGCAACGTTACTTCACTAAGTTATACATCTATTCCAAATCTTACCATTGCCTATATCTGATCTCGATGACGTCGTTGAAGTTCCAGTGTCTGCAGAAAACAAAAAATTAAAAGTCCAAGAATTGAAAGAGCCTTTAAACGAAACAAATCATACACTGTAGAGGAAAGTAATAATGTATTGTTTCTAAGTGATCAAAAATATTTTTGTTTTTTTGTTGGATGGTGTGTATCGTTAATTCATCTTGTACACATCATGAAAATTCAGCTGATTTAATTCAGTCAAAAACAACTAATATGAGAAATATATCAAATTTCATATGTGTACGAATATCTAAGTTGATAATTTGAAATGACAGGAAGGACACGGCCCCATTTTTATAATCTTAAAGTAAATATTTACGTTTGATGGTTTGTTGATATTCTGGTGACTTGAAGCACAATATTTTATTTCCATTTCATTCAAAATTTTATGTTTGCATAACGTACTTAAAATAATGTGTCATAGATTATACTTTTGTATCTTCTCAAGAGCATTCCATGTGATTTGAAAGCATATATATTTTATGCCTGGTTGTGCATTTCTACAGTCTTCACTATATATAATCGACATGGCTCTCTAAGGTGAAATCCGAAAAGGAGTTTCTTCTGCATGTAAGGTACCCGAGTATGATATCTTACTAGAAATTAATATATATATATATATATATATATATATATATATATATATATATATATATATATATATATATATATATATATATATATATCGCGTCGGAAGTATTAAAACATAACCTTATGCTATATTTCAATCTGTTATGCATAATAATTCCGCCAATAGGTTTGATCATTAAATTAAAGCAAATTTTGTTTCTATGACAGAATAACGGATATATTTCCTCTCATGAAAATGATTTTTTCAACCATTCAATTAAATATCCGTTATTCGCTTTTTTCAATGAAATATCTTCTTTACATTGTTTCACGTTTTCTACTAAAACGTATCGCGTCCAGAATTCGTCTACATTTGGTATGCGTATTTTGACACCATTTTGTACAACATTAATATTCGTAAAACATTTGTAATGTTTAAAGTGTACCACATAATTAAATAGTTTATGCATCTTTAAAAACATGTGCATTTAATATCGACAAATATAGAACATGTATGTTACCCATTGTCATCACAAGCAAACTATCTCCTTTGTCTTTTATTGCTTTTTCTGGAATAAGGAAGTATAATTCTCCTTATCAAAACACGTTTGAATTTGTTTCTTTTTCCCTATTCTATTAGCGCAATTGCCGTAACTCGCGGTGTGAATCACAAAAAAGATAGATAAGCTTAGAACTGGGATTATAGAAGATGCTTAGTGTCATCAAATATGAAAGAAAATGTAAATGGTTCCCAATGTTATAATCATGAAATTGAATATTGAATATTGACAAATTAATTGGTATAGTGTGTTTACTGAAGAAGAATTACGAAATATGCTTCGAAAAATAATGTATTCAATCCATAGAGAATTATGTATGGCACATTATAATGATTCCATATCAGAGGTGCCTGAGAAGTTATCTAGCAGTTTCATTTTTTTTAAATTGCTCTTTACTAATGCACTTTAAGATAGAAGCTAATAGACAAAACTGCTCAGCGTAATATGTGAGGCAGCCGATAAATTATTTATTATTTTCAAAAAAGAATGTGGACGTAACGGTATATATGTTTATCGACGCCGAACACAAATATTGTCATACATAAAAATAATAAATCAACCGGTAAAACTCCAACACTAGTGTGTACATGTATTCAACATTTACAATCATGGGCCAATAAACAAAAGATGATCTCGTTTTTATAACCTCAGTCACTCATTGTAAGAAACATCGTCTTTGACAGTAACCAACTTTATTCCCAAGAACAAAATTAACAAACAAAAACTTAGAACATCCGAACCGAAGAGAGTTCACTTCAATCTTATAATTATTAGTATTTATGAAATCATTTTAAGCTTACTTTCTAGTTCATACGCAGCTATCGAGTTGTTGAATTTAAGAATGAATATCCCAACATGTTTAATTCAAATGTCTTCCAATGAGTTACCTATTTATTGCATGCACGTTCCAAACCACGCTTTCTTTATCTCAAGAGATTTCATTTAAGTAATTATAGGTTACTGCTTTTGCATGGGAAAATATGAACGAGTTTTTCGGATGGCTATACTGCGCGACCTTGGGAGTGAAGTATATCCATCCGAAAAAAAGTTCATATTTTCCCATTCAAATGCAGTAACCTTTTCATTATATGCTCATTTGTGTTTCATTACCAGAGACTTAATAATAAAATTCACAACCAAATATATTTAATAATAAAATTTATTTTTTTATTATTAAAATCAATAAGTTGACAATCGTAAATTCTCCTTCAATACACAATAATAGTATTTATGCGCACATAGCTCCGCCCATCGACCTTTTGACTTCATAGCGTACCGCGCTCTCACTCATTTAAAAAAGAAATGCCATTTTGGTCTATCTCAAATTGAAATTTAAAGTCATATTATGAATGACTGCACCATTGAACAAAGTTCCCAGCTGGTCAGGAATTGAGAGACTTTGTTTTTCTATCAATACAGACAAATTCTGATTATCTCCTTCTGTGTGTTTTCCGCACGATGTACGTGTGACTTCAGGGACTGGCGATGACAACAATCTGCATAACTGTTTCTGTTCTGCCATGAATAGTTTGGAATCGTAAGCTGGAAAAATATGAAAGTTTTTAAACATAAATTCTTAAGAAGATGCTAGTTTCAATATTGTTTATTTTGTGTGAACAACAGATTCATTTATTGCGGAGTTCCGTACAATCTACTATGGAATGTGATTTCGATTTCAACAATGTAGTCTGGATTCTATAGGCCTACATATTATAGTACACAGATGTGTAACAGTATTTGGAAATACGTAATTCTTATTAGAAAGAGTCCACAAAATACATTTTGATGAGATTAAAGAGGCAAAAAGACAAGTAGATTTATTCTCATTACTATTACCAGTTATAGATGACATACTTTTATGCCCAGTCACTTGCATTATCTTTGTTGGAGGGACCCCAGCTTTTGACAGGTGTGTCACAGTAGTCTTCCTTAAAGAATGATTGGTAATTCTCCCCTGGATTTGTGCCCTTTTGGCTGCTCGTTTCATGAGAGTTACAAGTTGATTAATCCCCTTTGGTCTCGGATAATACCTGCAATTTTTAATATTTGCATCGTGAATATATGTTATATTTAATTTAAAAATCCAATGCACCTGTCATAAAAACCAGTTTTCTTATATTTGGCAATGTTGATTAATGCATTTAATTGTGACAAACGTTTGGTAAGTGCGTATTATACAATTCATTACTGATATTTCCCTTAGTTTTTGTTTTATGTTATGTAATTTTATTTTCATTTATTTTTTGCATTGTCTAAAAAAATTGTTACTCCTTTTTTCTTTGTTTATATTTTTACTTTAAATAAGGATATCAACTGAATCTTTAGAAATATAATTACCATATGTAGGAAGTTTCTATCAGATGCTGCATTGGAATTGGTGTCAAATAAAAGGGGATGTCGGCATTCATAATTTTCAAGTGTCTTCGTAAATATTCCTGATAAAGTTGAACAGGGTCTCGCTCCTGTGATGTTCCGGTGGAAAAAATGCGAGGTATTGTTGATCTATAGTCATCTTTCCCCGTACATTCAAAGGTTTTGCTATCCCTCTCAGCATATTGAAAATATTGGGTACCGGTGGAATTGGTGAAAACTGATACATCTACAAACTTTAATTTTCTGTGCTCATCTCGGCCTCTAAATCCAAACATTTTCCCAAAAAATTAGAACAGGGAAAATTGCAATTCATCGGGGGTGTGAGAGCCCATTTCACCCGCTGAAAAATAAAGCTTCTTCGTCATTTTGTCTAATCGGCTCTGATACTCTTGCTTTTCTTCCAAAACCAGCTTTTTTCAGTTGCATTTTTTTAGAATTTAGTGCTTCGATTGATTTATTAAATGGACGGTCTCTCAGAGAGACGGGATACCCTTTAGCCTTAAGATACTGTTCTATGCTGTTTCTTATAGAATCTAAAGAACATGGCTCATAGTCAGAACCATTGGCTTTGCGAATCGTTATAAACATCTCAGTTAAATGCGTGTTTAAATGATCCGGAATAATATTTTTAATGCAGCGCGTCTAATGTTTGTTTTCATACAGCCATCGTTGAACATTTTTGATATCACGTTCCGTCACCAGCTTCGTTGAAAATTTCGTCTGTAATTCTATGAATTCATCCACATTCTCAACTTTGGCATCTTTACTTTCAAATGGTTCAGACAGTTGATTTACTTCATACACCGACAAACACAAATCAAAAGTAATGGCGTCTGCGTCCATTGTATACTATAGACAGTAGTTCTTTATTCACGTCCATCAATCACGTGGTGGTGCAATATGAAGGTGTTCAATATCGCTGGATATTGAACGATTCTGACAATATAAAGTTAACGGAGAAAAAAAAATGAGCATATAATAAGTTACCATATTGTCCACAGTTTAGTTGCAAAATCTGTGTGTGATAGCATGTGTTTATGTGAGTTTCATTAATGATAAGTTATTGAATATCATTTGCTCTTAACAAAAATCGACTGAAATGACTGCTTGCATTAATGGGCGTATTGTGATCCTTCTCCTTCATTTTATATATAATACTCTTATACATGGTTTGTTGCATAATATTATCCTTCAGCAATATTTGGGTACAATTTTATTGAGGACTATCTCTCCACTTTATTTGATTGGTTTCTAAAGAGAGGGTTCGTTTGATTTGTGTTATAATTCGATGAGCACAAACACATTATTCTTCGACTTTGCATAATACCCTGACGAGTTTATAACTATTTTAAATTCCTGCAGAATGAATTCTGATATAAATGTCATGACAACATACTGTAATGGTTAGGGATCAATTATGCTAATACATTTCAAATGGATGATTGTGTACGTTTTATATTTCTAATCTAGTATATAGGCTGGATCACAGACCTGAATCAGAACATGAAATTGAGTTCATAACAAATAAGCTCTCTCTCTCTCTCTCTCTCTCTCTCTCTCTCTCTCTCTCTCTCTCTCTCTCTCTATATATATATATATATATATATATATATATATATATATATATATATATATATATATATATATATACCGCAGTATACAGATTAACTTCCTTCAAAGACACATAATAAAAGAAATATCAGCACTGGTAAATATATTTCTTTCCTGATGCTCTGGAATGACCGGATACACACAGTACCATTTTGTTGATCTAAGAAAAGCAGTAATATTTTGTGTCATTCTGCTAACTTTAAGAGAAATACTTTCCATTAATTTGAAGTACTAATTTTTAAATGAAGTCCCAAAGACGGAGTGTGGTGTATCTTGCTTTACAATCCTCCCGAAAGCAAATGATGTATTTTTGCTAACGAATCTATCACCGATTCATATTTTATGTTAGACAGCACATTTCTTTAATTTCCAACAGTAAGTTTGAAAATTAATTGAAGCTGAACACCACCAGTATTTCCAAGAAACTTGCTATCTTTTTAAGCCATTTGAGTGGTATTTATGGCTGCATGAAATTGTGTCAAACAAATCCAATAATATGCATTAACTTCTTTAGACACTATTTGTTCTGTTTGCCTTGAATTAATAAGGATAATCATGATACTACTGATTTTTAAGTGTGATCCGATAATAATATATCACGCGATAAGAAAATAAATCTGCTGTTTTACAATATGTTATGAATATTGCTAGCAAAAGGTTTGAAAATATATTAAAAGCAATATGTACTTGATCTGATAGAATAATGTCTAAATTGCATACAGTATAAACATTTAGCTATTCAGCTACCCGATAAAATATTCGTTATATGCTCGTTTCTTGTAAATAGCCTCTATATAATCATTCTCTTTTCCACTCAAACTTGTCGGGAACCGAGATCATCTCAGTTCGGCACCAATACTTTGGTACGAGTTTATACATCAGCAATTACCTTGGAAACGTTTGTTATAATTCAAGCACAACAATAAAATACAAGCAACATTCTACATAAAGATACAATATATACTTCAATTGTTATGCAATACAAATACCTTGAATGTCGAGATATAAAGAGTCCAAAAGACGACCTTTGTCATCCCAAGCAAAATATGTCCCTTTATTTAGCCATACAATTTCGGAAATGATGAATGAAAATTCTCCTTTTCTCAACGTACAGTTTCGAATATTGTTCTTTCCCCAGGATACAACATATGTGCAACTGTCGTTAGTCGCATTATAAATTACGACAAGCTGGCTCAATTTGGAAGTCATACTATCAACTCTTATTGACAACGTGTTTTTGTCATAAAATGTGAATGAAAGCGTAAATGGTTCCAGAAGCTGTGCCACAAATATGCGACCTGCAAAAAAATTTAAACAGAGGCATGGAATTGTTTCTGCCTATCCTCTAAAATAAAGTATAATATAAAAGCATGATATAGACTAATTAAATTTGCATAATATTGAACATATGCTAAATATATTTTTTAAAAAAATTTGATGTATCTAGACATAAATCATGGTAGAGATTATAAGAATTCAATATGTGCTTGATACGTTTAACATGCAAACTACCCAGATCCAGTTCTGATAAATCACTACACTAGTAAGCATCATGAAAGATGCTAATTTTTCCTGTTCTTTTGTTTCTATTTGTATCGATTATTTTTTTTAGAAAATATTCTTTCAGCAGGTATTAATAATAAAGAGTGGTAATTCCAACTTTGTGATTATATATATATATATATATATATATATATATATATATATATATATATATATATATATATATATATATATATATATATATATAGGTACATTGATTTCCACTTCCAATGCACATCTCTATGCTCATATTTAAGTTTGTTTCCTTTAGTTGAACATATACTCTCCGTTTGATATGTAACGAAGGTAATAGGAATACTTACGAGCGACAAGAACACTTGTAATCCCTATCACATTGGAATTTTCATTCACTGTATAATTTCCACTGTCATTAAAAATTGTATTCAGTAGCAAAAAACTGAATTCATCATTGTTATGTACGACTCTGTCTATTCGGCCCTTATAATTAGTGTTGATAGAAACCCTTCCATTTTCGCCATTCACTGGTGTATAGAGTAGCACGTTATTGAGATGTTGATTACTGGTGCAACCAGAGAAATAAATTTCTAACAGATTTTTTCCGTCTGTTTTAGGCGTATCAATGTAAACAATGGCATTATTTCCCTGGACAATTGTAATCAGATTCAAATCTGCAAGGAGGAACGAGGGATATTGTAAGATATACCTGAAACGTGATATTTGCGTTAAATATGTAAATCTTAAGTAGTCTAGTCTTCGAGTGAAGCAAGTTATATATACAGCTAAATATATACATACAGTCTTATCTTTGAACATTCTTTGTGAATGCATGCATGCATTACACACACACACACACACACACACACACACACACACGTGCCCTGGATATATCACTGATCTTCAAAATTTAGTATCAATATTTCTTTGAAAAGGGTACATTATTTTTGTACGGACCTGCAGAAGCGATAAAGTCTGGAGACAATACACCTCTCAGTTTAAATGCATCAATTCTGTTTTTAAAACATATTTGGGATATTTCTTTCTCTGAATTTTTCATCTCCATTTGGAAATGTGCTTACATATCGGACAGACAGACAGACATTTAGTGAGCGTGACATAAATTTGTGAATAAAAAATAAGTTATTTTTTATATGAATTGTAGTTCTTGAAATGCAGTAGTCTACATTTTGAACTTTTGAGCCAACATATATTCCCAATCAAATAATTTTAAAATATTCTTTCAAATTTCATTAGAATTCAGCTGGTCTTATCCATATTGATGTTTAGGAGTAAATTCTAGCATTGCTAGTTTATATTAAAGCTATGGACCTCGTTTTGTATAAATACTTTGACATAGTGGATTTATTACTGTAACAAGATAACCGAGTTTGGGATTTTCAGATTAATAACAAAACACCAATGATGGGGATACAATACAATATATTTAATATTATATGAAAATATCAAATGAAGTATGATAGATACGTGCGTGAATGGGTCCCAATATGGAACTAATTAACATAATCAACACGTTCTTACTAATGTAACAAATACGGTACCAAGACAAACAAAGAAAGAACGATTCACGGTAAAATGAAGAGAAATATGACTTCACAATAGTAAAATACAAATTATATTTTCGTTCAAACTAACGAATTGCTAGTTTTACTCATGATAGCAAAACAAATGATAGTTCGTTCAAAATAACGGATTGATAATTTTTACCACAATATCTACACAATAGCAAACACCGGGTATTACAAAAACCCTATATTAGCCAACGGCCAAATTATTATATCTGGAGCAATGTATATATTCCCTTAAAACTCTTTGCTACCAGTTCCACTAGACAAAGATTTGTAGTCACCTGACCACTATCGATTCCTGGGTTTGACAATCAGCACCCGACACTTTTGGTCTGCAACGCCCGATTTCCCTTAACCCGACTGGCAACATTAGAATATTCAAAGTACGCGTAAACATACGCACAGCACAGCCCGGCACTGCACACGCAGCATACGCAGCTCTAAACAGCACAGGCAGCTTTTCACAGATGTACACAGCACAGCTCAGCACTAAACTCTACATCATAACACTGCACGGCAACAACACAGTACATCAACACCAACAAACCAACACAGCTCTAAACAAACACAGACAGAATAGCAAACCACTGCACCAACACAGCACTGCAACACAAACAGAGCTCTCTATAGCTGGAGATATGCAGGTCTCACAGTAGACCTCTGCGCGACAAAACGGTTCGTAATGTGTTTAATTTCGTTCCAGTTTGAATTATATATACACAATGTAGCTCAGCATCGTTTGTGTAATTCATGTATTCGGTTTTTCCAGCCTGAAGCACTTCGCTCGTGCCGAGCAAGGAAGAACCGAACTCACTATTTTCGAAATATAGAATGTACATTGATCACCCTCGGGTATCATTGTACACTAAAAACTATGAAAAGAAAAAATATTTACACAATTCCGTGACAATTACCATGATGTATCTTTCAATTATCTTTTGTTTTATGCATTCAATATTTCCATCAGCAATATAAATTATTTCGTGCTCTCAAAATACTTTAAATGTATATTTCATACAACATTCGAATTTTCTGCCACAGATGGCATTTTAACTCACCTTTAGCATGTTCTTTGGCACACAATATGAGGGAAAGGAAAATCCTGAGCGCAACATCCATGATTTCGACTTAAAGTTGCAAGTTGATCTATGCAGGCATGACTCGCGATTGTCTGCGTCATCAAACAAGCTGTTAGCCAATGGGTAAAATGAGTATGACAGAAAATATTGTATGCATACTTCGTGAACGATACATCAACACATTACGTATTTTCTTCCAGCTGCAGTAATAATAATTGCGGAAACCAAGATATTCATGAAGTTTGATCCGTTAAGAAAACGACGTCTTTATTTTAATAAATATGATATTTGGGTGCTTACTAAGAAAAGACTAAAATCGGAAAGATTTAGAAGTTTAGATAGAGACAACCAGTCACAAGGATATGACTCAGCCTGGTATCCTGAGCTGTAAGCAAGTGGCATGTGAAATTTGTTGTGCAATGTATACCCTCCTGTATGATTCACGGTGAGCAATCAGTATATGTGTACTCATACTTGGATTATATTTGTACATTTGCTTGAAGAGAAACATGCATTTTACAGTAAAGGAATATGCGTGTGTTGAGATTATGGCATGTATGAAAGAGAATGCAAACACTTTCTACATAAGATCTATAAGCATCATGCATATCTTGCGTATCGCATTCATCTTTTTGTGTCATGGTTATTATATGTACTTTGGAAACAAAAATGTATTTTGTTGCTAGTGCATGTGATTTGAATATTTTAACGTAGCCTTCACAATTTTTCTGATATTGCTACGATGTCGGCAGTGAGGAACTTTAAATGATCTCTCTCACCGGGGCATCATATCACAGACATGTAACAAGATGTCTTACCCAGTCACATTATCCTGACATCAGACCTAGCAGTCTTCATACTTACCTTTTTTAAATGCTTGGCGCCTATAGAGACAGCTGTATTTACCAGCCCTATAAGTCTTTAGTTTGACTCAACCAAGGTTCGAACCGGCAATCCTCGCATGAAATAATGCTTATGCGTTGACTTACGTGAAGATAGTGCATTGTGTGTATTTGTGTGTGTGTGTATGTGTGTGTGTATGAGAGAGAGAATAAAATAGCCCTAAAACTTTCAGCAATTAATGTAATGTTAGTCATTCTTAAGCATGACATTCTAAGAATTGTTCCTTTATAATATACACTATAAGTAAGAAAAGTGACAACGAAATACATACGTAATGCATGGAAACAAAGTGCTTGACTTCGAACAAAGAATGTTGATATGTAACATGAAAGGTGTTAATCCTGCATAGATTTACATAAGATTGAATGGCGTGCAGAAAGTTCAATACATTTTATCAAGTAATGCGGTACGAATACATTTCGCTTTGCAACACTTGTTGCAAATGGAATTGACAATTACTAACATACTCACGGTTGGTTCTGATATCTTAATTTTTCATTGTGTCCGCATTTAACTTGAATAAAGTATTCGGGATAAATTAAAGCTTCATATTATTTTAAATGTTCGTAATTGGTTCGGTCTGTATATTTAGTGATCAAATGTGGTATAAGTCGTACTACCCAGCAAGACAATCTGTCCAACAGAATACAGAAAAATACGTACAAATGTATAACATAAATGTAGGAAAATCATTTAACTATACAAATAAACTAACTTAAAGAGACAAATTAATATTCAATTGAGACCTATCTAACGGCAGGAATTTAAACACCTAGAGTAAAAGACAATAGTGAGCGAATTTTTGGAACGCACTTTTTATCAAGTAAACCTTATATCAATAGGTTTTATCAAGTAAACCTAATATGTCATAAGCTTGAGACCAATTTCATACTCATTTCAAAAGAAATGACTTCAAGGGATTACATGTGCCTGACTCTTTCTGCATGTGTATGTTTTCTATTTGCTGCGTTTTCGGTTTTTCCACCGGTCGTCTTTGATTAAGCAAATTACTCTATCCTTTATTAAGATACGCAGTCAATGAAAAAAATTAAACAACAACAGTGTCAGAATTGCTTTTGCATTTATTCCCTCCCTCATCTCGATACTGCACAAGGTAAGAAATCGGGAGACCCCTCATTTCCTACCTTTATTGGACGGGGTCAGCAACAAAATCAACAGCCAAACACCTTATGAATAACTTAATCTAGGTTGCTATTTGCTTGGATTCAGATCGATGTAAACCTTAAACGAATCTCATTAGTTAAATGAAATAATAATAAAATACTATGAATCTATATTTTTCGATGTCCGATCACTGTAAGTATGGGCCACTTTGCATCATCTTACAGAATGATGTACTTAGAAAACTTAAAATGCACAAATTGTGAACATGCAAACAATTACATTTTGCATTTTAACATGCAAATGAATAAATTGGTAGATTAAGCACAATTATGACTATTTTGCAGAATTACTCTTCATTATTGACTGAACTTATCGGTGAAAGCATTTGGAGTATTAAATAAGGAAGCAGTGTTTAAATACATTGCATAAATAACAACTGAGTGATAACTTAATTTATCGGTGTTTATACAGACACATTTATGCTGCTAGTAACTTCATATATACAATAGGAAAATATGCAATTTCGCAACTACTCAGTAAAGTGTAAAATATTAATGCATAATTGTAGTTAGCGATTCATATATTTGGATGGATAATCAGATATGAGCGTGCTAGACGCGTTGCTTTTTTCAAACTAATTCACGATTGTTCAAGTTATAAGGTTTTCTTTTGTCCTTGCTGTATGCTTTCAGAAAGATGGTTCAGTTTTCAGTTTCGCTTCTTATTTGAGTCTGTACCGTGCGACACAGATAAGGAAACTCGAGAGTCTGATGGTAGGTCTATTGTAATTACGAACAGGATGTTATATCATGAAGCATCAAACTTGGACACACATTATTTTGTAAGTAGCTGTTCATGTCAAGAAGCCTATAAAGTACAGAATTAAATCTTGTGTCTTTGTGCCTGGACACTTCTTTAAAGAAATTACAATGAACGAATGCAACAATTCTTTATATTATATATAAATTTAAATCATATTAAACTTGAAAAAATTGGTCTCTTTTATTAGCCTTATTTAAAAAAAAAAAAAAAAAAAACATCATTGGAAATATTAATTAGCAGCACTCAAAAAACAGACTGTCCAAGTCCTAAAACATATAATTTATCTACATTATACTCTTTTTCGTAATTTATTTATATAACGCAAAATTATTGATAACAATCTCTATTAGCGCCACGCTGTATGTCACCACAGTCGGATTGAATTGCAGGATGAGCGAAACACCAGTTAAGACTAAGGACTTCTCATCTACGATAAGGAAAACCTGGCCTGATTTACACAAGTCTGGAAATCAAAGTAGCTCAATGTTTCCTATTCTTCAAATAATCTTCACTAGTTGTGCTGTTTGGGAGTAAGAGTTACAAACTGCTTGCAGTAAACGAAATTATGCCAATATTAAAATAAACTATTATATAAACTACTTTTTGTTTATAAAAGATTGTATCATAAAAGTAAAACAATATATGGGCTTTAAAGAAAGCCTAGCCCCAATAGAGCGCGTAGTCGTGCGCAAAACAATGTCTAGATGTTGTCTTCTTAATTAATTTATCAAATATATTAAAACAGTGCTAAAAGCGCAGTTGGTCGTGCTACATGATACCAATGAATCGTATAATACAATTTACCGACACATGTATGAACATTGCCGGATCTAACAATAAACGAATGGGTCGACACTTTTTTTCTAGGTACGCTGCGAAAAATGCTGTTTTATGTCATATCAATATGTATGATTTACTCTAGGTCAGTTTGCTTTTTTCAGTCTTTTATGTTGATCATTTTCTATTTGTCCCAAATATGGATACATGCTCCATTCCTAATATTGGTTTATAAAGTTAGATATTTTAGTATTTGAAATCGAACTGTTCTTCAGTTTTTTCATTCTATATTTATGTTGTTATTTATTTATTTATTTACTCAAATGAGGCAAAACTATTTGTTTCATTGATTCATGATAACCAACGTCATTTAAGTCAGAAAGGTGACTTTCTGCACACTGATATTGATAAAAGTAATAAATCAGTTTATTTAAAAAACATATCTCATTGTAACCATTCTTGTCATTCATTGGCTTTGTCAGTATTTTAACCAACTTTAAAGTGTCTCGAAGGCTTTTGAAAATCCTTCCACGTAACTGAGCCAGGACTTATTTCCGTCACGGAATATGTGTGCAAGCATATTGCGACATACTCAATTAGATTTTAATATGTACAAAATTTTCAACATAGGTTGCTTAGTAGAGACATATTTTTACAGATGTATCCAATAGTTCCAAGATCTTTCGACCGCGATTTTGAATCTACGCGTCCCATTGTTTCACCAGATACTGATATTCTCGCACACTAAAGAACACGAACTGTTGATCTTTACAAGTGTTTTGTATCAGATTCATTCATAGTTCAATTACATTATAAATAGACATCCCATTTACGAAATTTCATTTTTGACTATTCCCTACAAAGTAATTCCGACCGAGGTTCATAAAGTTACTAAAAGATCAGACGTATGAAGGAAAAAAACGATACGAACATTTACAGAAACCAACATTGTTAGATGGTATGGACCGACACTGACAGTAAATAAAACTTAAATTAATTTTTATTGACATATTCTGTAATGTGCCACTTTGTTATGAGACGATTCTGGAATAACACGACACTTTCAGCTCCGTGAAATTAACTGATATGGACCAAATATGTAATAGACCTCCTCCGCAATGGACACAATATTTTCCCTATGCTTGTAAAAACACCCTAACCCAGTCTGTCTTAAATAACAGGTTCTATATCTTACATTGCATGACAGTCGTCTTCAGTAATTAGTATATATCAAGCGGATTTTACTCAGTAATATAGTGAACCTTATGAAGAGAGAATGCTTGCTAAAACAAAGTTGTTGCAACAAAATTGTGTTCAATGCAATATATCAACAAAATCAACAGATTGTACCCAGAATTATACCGGAAGTGGTCTTGATTACAATAGTTGGTGTTACTATAGCCAAACCACGAAAACTAATTCTTTGGGATACTTCAATAGTGTTACGTTGATCGTCTTGTCTAAGCTGTATACATGTAACGATTTTGTACCAAATTATTGATTCCTATGTTGCCCCTCTGAAAGCTATTTTAAACTGCGCTGTCTACACCATATAAATAGACTCATGTTCACATCACATGACTTTAAACGTCTAAGTTATGCTTCTCCGTCTCTGGGCTATAAATGGTAGTAGCCAAGTCAACTGTTAGAACTTACACAATTAATCATAATGTGGTTCGAAATATACTCTATCAAGGTCATAAGATCTCATTATGGAATTTTGGCCATTACTAACTTTCTAAAATAATGGTCAGTATCAATCCATTTTTTTGTTCGATTATAGTTAAAGAAAACATGTATGTACGACAAAGATACAAAAAGAAAAATTTATTTGATCCACATAGAAACTGTTCTTACTGATATCATACAATATAGATATTTTTTAATTTAATGATCAACAATTTTTTGTATTTGTCTTCAGTACCTCTTAGATATATTCAATATTTTGTTTCTTCAATATAGCGGGGCTTCTTTGTTAAATAAGATGGTGTCCTCGACTGCAAAACTAATATTCCCATTTCTAAATTTAAATAAGGTCAGTAATTCCAGTATTATTATCACTTATAATACTGTTTCGTTGCCGAAGCTTCTGCATGAGCACAGCGGCAACAACAACTGCAGAGAACAAAAGACATTTTGCGTTGGATTTGAGGAGGTAAATACATGTTGCATTTAAACATAGATTAAGATTGAACAAACACATACAGATTATAATACATACATACATACATGCATGCATACATACATACATACATACATACATACATACATACATACATACATACATACATACATACATACATACATACATACATACATACATACATACATACATACATACATACATACATACATACTCATGTACAGGGAGAGAGAGACGTGCACAAATCCATTACTCAGACAGATAAGCACAATAAGAAATACGTATGTGCAGACTATTAGCGTCCTTCTGTGAGTACAGACTATACGCGACACATTACTGATAGAACAATTTATCATCAGTGTCAACAAGTATAGATTTGAAAGTAAATACCATGTCATTCCAAGCACAAACAAATCGCTATATTACCCACAATTAATTTTCGGATAACCATGTCAGCCAAAACAAATCGCTATATTACCCACAATTATTCTCGGATAACCATATCAGCTTTAATTGCGATATCATACACATCTTGTGCACGTCTGCGATCAATAAATAAATATATTAATGTTTGAATATTGTTTCTGAAAGTTTTGCTTCATTGGTCCTGTGATGCTTTGAAAAAAAAATGGTTTACCCATTAAATGGCTGGCCACAATTTCAACCACTCTAATAAAGGCCATTGACAACTCCTTCAAAATAAAGAAAAAAAATGAAAAGTAAAAATACCTAGACCATTTGCAGGTAGCAAATGACAAAACAAATTACAGTGCAGATAGCATTGCATATTCATGGTAGGATAGTCAGTGTTAATGTCAATACTTGCACAAATAACAAAAAGGTAATTGGTGAAATAACGTACTCATCTATCCATTGATTAGCTTATAAATATGATTGGTATGGTGTTTGGTATTGTTTGAATTGGAAATCACGTATTATTATATGCATCTCACATCCAAGAGAAATACATTTATATTGGTCCAATTGCATCAAAAACGATAACCCACCATCACACTATCTAAAGATTTGTTAAATGTAATACTTTTCATGTAATTATGCAATAAATGTTCCTTTTACTCTCACATCTGTACGAGAAATCATTCGTTTAATATCAGTGTAATAAGATTAAGTTACATATCGTTGTCATCTCATTGAGTGACATATATCTTATAGTCACATCTTTCAGCTGCATCTTAGTGTTATATTACGCTGCTACATTTACGTTGTTTTTATTCTGGTTGTTTTTTTTTCTAGGTGAAGAAAAATTACTTTTATATAACTACATGTACTTTTAATAAGTTGATTGCCAAAGCATTTAATAACAAAACCCTTGTTTTCCAATAACTTGATCCCATAAATTAACCCTTAAATTGCTGATATATGAAAAGATCTTTGCAACTGTACACAACTATAAGCACTGTCTAGGTTTTCAAATTTATTTCTCAAAATTTACTTTGTACACAATATATTTAAATACATATACGAGTAATATATTATACAGGATATCGTTCCTCTTTACGGAATCGGGTGGTGGTGTATTTTAAAACCTACATGCATGTTTTTAAAGAAACGTTAGCGCGTCTAAGGCCAAAAATGAATCTACGACTCAGGATTTTAAACACATATCATTTTTAAGTTATGGAAAAGTAATGAGGACACCTACATATAAATGCAAACATGTCTTCAAAAGTACATTTTTGTCATGTAGTTTTGCACATAGCTGGAAACGGGTTCCTGGGGAAGGACACACGGATATAAGTAGAGGAATTAATCCTAAACAACTAAAATATTTCGAGCAAACTATTGAAGAACATTCTAATTATAGTAAAGCCTTATATTGACATATCTCATACATCAATCTGTATAAACGAGTATACAGGGAGGATATGACTATTTTTAACAAAATAGCATCATCTACATTATATATCAAAATCTCATTTTACATAACATGATCAGCACTGTTAGGTAAGACGCACATACCTTGCTATCTGAGAATTATCATGTTTGAACAAAAACAAGAAGCAATCAGGATTTAAGTCTGACATATATTACATTGAAGATTACTAGCTTTATATACATTTTTATTTGTTTATTTCTTTTTTTTATAAATATTTGGGAAACGAAATAGCTGGCGGATGAGTTTTGGGTATCCATTGATTCAGGTTTGATACCATTTGAATTAGACAAATCATTACCAAAAATGTCATTCCCATGAGCATGTTTTGGCATAGCTTTAGTAACTGCGAATGCTATATATAACCTAGGGATTTCTACTTCAATCCATACTAGCCTAGGGGATGATCCAACTGGAAATGATTCGTCAATAAGTAATATTCCAATGCCTATCCGTGCTTTCACATATACATTATTTCCCTACAAATACACCTTTAAGGGATTATACCAGGTTCGTAGTCATGGTTTTGATCTTGAACTTCCATAGTATCTTTACACGGTATTTGTTTCCACCATCGTCGGACGATGCATAATGCATTGATCTTACAAGCTAATTGTTCGTTGGCAGTACATACTAAGTGTTAAAACACATGGTATTCAATAGATGTCGCTAGGACACAACACTGAAATATCTCATGGGTGCATTAAGGTGTGGATAGGTGAACAAATCGGAACCTAGGTTATGCTATCGCAGACGGACTGGAATTGAACTGTCCAATATAGCATGATATTTATCGAGTATTATAGTCTCAGTGTCCAGACAAATCTATCAAAGTATTTGCTCAGTTTGAGGACATTTTACTTTTTGGGTTGAAAACATGACTGGGGGATGTCTGTAAAGTGTGATATTATCTCTGAATATTTATTCAGAAACATGAACTGTTATTATTCGGTATTTTCTCTTTTTATCTCTCTTTTTCTTTACATGATGTGTTATAATTTCGATTCATATACTATAGTTTCGGCCTCGCATGTCTTGGTGGATTGGCTATGATCAATCATTTATAACTATTAATAATACGACAAACTAAACAAGTTTTACAATGAAATTAATACATTAATTAGATTAATTATATTCTAAATTAAAATGATTTAAAGAGACAATGATTAATTTCTATACAAAAGCTATGAAATAGCGACATCTTTCATAAGAAAATGTAATCAGCTGCATTTTGAAAATTATTATCATTCAGACTGACTAAAGAATTATGCAAAATTAAACTTCTCTTGATTTTGCGATTAAGGAATATGAAGATAATACTCTCTAGTTTGATAATGTTAGTATGCATCTGTTTTATAGTAATTCAGATGCTTAACATCTTCAGTCTATTAGTGTTTGCTTTTTCTGTCAGGATACAATATAGTTTTAATTTGACAGCGAAGTTTATCAAGGTATTAGATCCACTGATTCTTAATTAAATCTCACCTCAGGTGTTGGCATCACGATTCAAATTGTTGGATAATACTGACCACGTCATCAACAGAGATGTAAGATCATCTATACAATGTGTCTTCCATCGCTGATTTACAGTTTTGATATATTTGTCTTTATATAATGGGAGTCTGTCTAAATTTATTTGTCGACTCTATTAATTAGACAATTATAAATAACGGATGCAATAATGTACAAATGTACACTGTTTTAAATCACCACTGTGAAATCAAAAGCTCGTGAATATGTGGTAATTTATTAATTAGAAGAAATTATCTTCTGGTATTTTCTCGTTCAAAAACTATTCAGTTGACAGCAACTTTGTATTGATGCCCTGAGGAAAATGTATTATTAACTACGCGTGGATATGTGAGATAGCTTAGAGTAAACCATTTAATTTACTTTTTTATTATTACAATTTGATCCTAATATTTAACTGAGAAAGCAACAGGTTTTTTTTGATTTTTTTATTGCAAAATATATCAGATTAAGCCAACGCAGGATGAAGTTCTGTAACCATGTGCCAAAAATGGTTTGATTGCTGTATCAAACAGGATGCGTTTAAAATAGAATTGATGTGTTTATTGTTATAGAAGGAATCGCAAACAATTGACGAAGGATATTTTTGGAGATGATAAGAATCAGTCACATATTTTTATTTTCAATAACAGTCTACATTTTTAGTTAAGTTAAGGACTGAAATGTGATATTTTACATTGTAATTGAAGCGATGAGATCGTGAGTTAATGTGCTTTTTAGTGGAGATTTGTTGTCCTGTGAAAAAACTGTGTATATTTGAATGTTTTGATAAATAAAAATGTTTCACATTCTGTAGGATTGTTCGTTAGGAAACATTTGCTACAATTTGCTTCAAAAGTTGTTTCGTAGATTCATTAAATAAGTAGTAACCTAGTATGGTTTTAATGAAATATAGATTAATCAATCAGGTTCATAAGATCACAGCTCGATCGGCAATTACTGAAAGACTAATCTGAACTCAAAAGCTAGAATATCGCTATTAATATGAATACTCGCAATTTCTTAATTAGAACCGGCTTCCTTGCCCTCTATTTCATATTCTTGATTTTTATCATTATCTGGTTCATATTGTACATAACATATGGAATAACGTTTTAAATCAAATGACCAGGGATTGATTAGTTCAGATGTAGGAACCGATACAGAAGAAATAAGTGTGTTTCCATTGGATGGCTTATATCATGTGAGATGTTGTACTTCTGCTTATGGATTTACACGTTTATAAAATACATCAGAAAATTGTCAAACACGAGGATCGGTGAATTTAATGAGGTAGTTACTTAACTTATAATCTGCTTTCTGTCTCTGGTCAAAACAGTTGGTTGACCTTCATAGAAAAAATTTACAGATTGTAGAACACTATATAATGTGGAAACGTATTCTACCATCTCTGTTTTTTCCATTCAAAGGAAGATTCTACATAGCATTACTTCATTGCATTGTTTTGTCTTTTATTTATTTACCAAAAACATTTTTCCTATCACAACATAATTGTTCATTGACAAATCCTTTTTAACCCATCTGTTAAATCAGAAAACTATTAACGGAACGTATTGATACAAACGATGTATACCACATCAACGGTGTGTTTAATTTCCTTAAGCCACACACTGTTGCATACCATTGCAAACCTACCAAATTAAGTGTTACATTCCGTAAAGTGCAAATTGTCAACATAATATGGCAAACAGGAAACAAAATATCCAAATAATTACAATCGGGTAGAAAATTCATCCGAAATACTCCCCGGCTACTACCATAACAATATTTTCTGTTTGTTGAAAATGGTAAGTGCAAGACACACACCATATGATTTGCAATAAAGGTCATTCTCGGTTCCTTTAAAAAAATTTGACCGAGCAAAAATTAAAAGTAATTGTACCTACTCCAATAGCTTGGTATGAAATTCTTCTGCAGTTATTTGTTACTCAGATTTGGTTTTATCTGCTTGTATGTTTCTCTCTGTGTTCATTTGTGTCTTGTTCGTGTTCCTTTTTGCTAAATAAATCAACACAAAAGAGCAGGAAAGGTTGTCAGAGCTCTTTCAAGTCGGTCGAATACGTCTGGATACCTTTGTGTCTCTTTTTCTTTCTGCCACTAAACCTTTATCTGTGTGGTACAATGTATTTACAAAGGTATTTGCCAATCGAACCCTTGTTCTCTTTTTCAGAGTTCTGATATGAAAATATTGGTTTGTGGGCTCAGAAATAAACGAATTTAATAAATTATCTACTAAACTAATATGCGACTGCTTGACATTAGCTTTTGCAATAGGTATGCTAATTATTTTAACTCAATGTAATATCGGTTTTTTGTCCTTGGATATTTAATACATTGCATATGTGTTTAAATAATATTCATTATGGTAGTCTTTAAAGCCATTAAGACGATCCAGATTGCGTCAGTCATCATTGCAATATATAAAACAAATAACAGTTATATTGAAACAGTTATGTTGAGGTTTAAATATCATAAGAGTTCCAATCAGGGAGATTGAATCGCGAATGCTAATAAGACAATGTTAAATAATATGATATGACCCACTTTGAACTTTTCGCCTTACTGCACTATGCTAAGAAGAGGCACATATGTCTATCTTATTTCTTCCTTTATGCCAATATATTTATTTATCAGTATTTTATATTTTCTTGTTTAGCACTCTCCATATCTCAAGTAAGTTAGTTTGCAGATAAGGCACGTGCTGTATCCATAATTATTTAGAAGTATCATTGATTTTTGGAAACTGAATCATTTAGACATTAAATTATATTTTACTCTTTTTCCCAGAACCAACGATTTTTAACGAAGATTATAATTTCAAAGGTGATTTTAAGCTTCTTACCTTGCATATATATATATATATATATATATATATATATATATATATATATATATATATATATATATATATATATAGGTATTTTCATTAGTGCCATTGGACAATGATCTGATTGGAAAATTAAACAGCTCACAATTAAGAACTTAACAACATTTTTTTAAGCTAGTGCCTCTATATATGCGATATTGTATTGAAACAGTGCGCCGCATCCTTATTCATTTTGATACTTTTTTAATCTCAAGCAAAGAACCAACTCTTTATTTATTGTAATATATATATATATATATATATATATATATATATATATATATATATATATATATAAATATATATATATATATATATATATATATATATATATATATATCAAATTTAATTTACGAATTTAATTATTTCATTGCAAAGATAGAAGAAGCGAAGTTATTCCACTCAGTAGTTTACATTTCTCTTACTCAATCTAATTTTTCATTTATATAAATTCGGTGTTATTTCTGTATAAAAATAAACAAGTCCAAAGTTTATTAAAGACTTTCAACAGGGTTGTGCTTTTTTAGCATCTACACCACCACATACAATGAAGAACCTTTGCAAAAGATGAGGAAAGTTTTAAGCAAACGAAGAGAGAATGTTAGAGAGACAGAGAGATAGAGAGAGATAGACACACATACACAAACACAGAGAGAGAGAGAGAGAGAGAGAGAGAGAGAGAGAGAGAGAGAGAGAGAGAGAGAGAGCTGACAGGTACCATATCTGTACCGCAGTATACAGATGAAATTCTTTCAAGGACACATAATGATAACAGTATCAGCAAATTGCACTGGTGGATACATTTCATTCCTAATAATTGAAAAGTTCGTTATAATTCAAGTACAACAAAAAATATACAAGTATTATTCTATATAAGGATACAATGTGTATATCAACTGTTATCTATTACAAATACCTTGAATGCGGAGATATAAAGAGTCCAAAAGTCAACCTTTGTCATCCCAGGCAAAATATGAACCTTTATGTAACCATCCAGTTTTGGAAATGATGAATGAAAATTCTGCCTTTCTCAACGTACAGTTTCGAATATTGTTATCTCCCCAAGATACAACACCTGTACAATTGTCGATAGTCACATTATAAATTACGACAAGGTGGCTCAGTTTGGAAGTGCTACTACGAACTCTTATGGACGATGTGTTTTTGTCACAAAATGTGAATGAAAGCGTAATTGGGTCCCGAAGCTGTGCCACAAATATGCGACTTGCAAATATTTTTTTTATTAAAACAGAGGATTGGAAATATTTCGGTCTATCCTCTAAAATAAAGTCGAATGAAAAACATGATAGAGACTAATTTAATTTGCATACTATTAAACATATGCCAAACATATTTTTATAATACAAAATTAATTTATCTACACATAACTCAGGGTAGAGATTCTAAGTAGTCCCTATCACATGTTCTTGATACGTTTAGTATGTAAAACACTCATATTGATTTCTGATAAATGACTATACATTAGTAAATATCATGAAAGATGCTAATTTGTCCTGTTCTTTTTATTCTATTTGTATCGATTACTTTTTATAGAAAATGTCCATTCTTTGAGCAGGTATTAATAAAAAGGTGTGTTAGTTCCATCTTGTAATTCCATCTTTGTGACATATATATATATATATATATATATATATATATATATATATATATATATATATATATATATATATATATATATATATATATATATACAAGGTATATTGATTTCCGCTTTTAATGCACATCTCTATGCTCATATTTAAGTTTGTTTCCTTTTGAAGCACATATACTCTCCATTTGATATGTCACGAAGGTGATATTAATACTTACGAGCGACAAGAAGACTTGTAATTCCTTTTCACTTTGGAATTTTCATTCACTGTATAATTTCCACTGTCATTAAAAACTATATTTGGTAGCAAAAAAATGAAATAACCATTGTCATTTACGACTCTATCTATTCGGCCCCTATAATTACGGTTGATAGAAATCGTTCCATTATCGCCGTTCACTGTGATATAGAGTAGCACGTTAGTGAAATGTTGATTACTATTGTAAGCAGAGACGATGATTTCTAAAGGTGTTTTTCCGTCTGTTTTAGGCGTATCAATATAAACATTTGCATTATTTCCTTGGACAACTGTATTCGGATTCAAATCTGCAAGGAAAAACGATGGATATTGAAACATATACATGAAACGTGGTATATACGTTAAATATGTAAATGTTAGGTAGTCTAGTCTTCCAGTGAAGCAAGTTATATATGCAGCAAAATAAGTACATACAGTGTTATCTTCGAATATTCTTTATACATACATACATACATACATACATACATACATACATACATACATACATACATACATACATACATACATACATACATACATACATACATACATACATACATACATACATACATACATACATACATACATACATACATACATACATACATACATGTACATGCATACATACATATATACATACACACATACATACACACATATACATGCATACATACATACATACATACATACATACATACATACATACATACATACATACATACATACATACATACATACATACATACATACATACATACATACATACATACATACATACATACATACATACATACATACATTCATACATACATACATACATACATACATACATACATACATACATACATACATACATACATACATACATACATACATACATACATACATACATACATACATACATACATACATATACACACACATATACATGCATACATACATACATACATACATACATACATACATACATACATACATACATACATACATACATACATACATACATACATACATACATACATACATACATACATACATACACGTACATAAGTAGTGCGCGCGTGCATACGTACATACATGTGCACGTAAGTACGTACGCACATGCATACGTACACGTACGCTGGATATATCATTGATATTCAAACATTAGTTAGAATAAATATTTATTTGAAGAGGATTACATTATTTATTAAGAACCTGTAAATGTAATCAATTCTGCAGATAATATTCATCTCAGTTTAAATGCATCCATTCTGTTATTAAAACATATTTGGGATATTTCTTTCATTGAATTTATCATCTCCATTTGGAAATATGCTTACTTGACGGACAGAGACATTTAGTGAGCGTGCCATAAATTTGTGAATAAAAAATAGGTGTCATTGTTTTAATGGACTGTGGTTTTTGAAATGCAATAGTTTACATCTTGAACGTTTGCACTAACATATATTCCCAATCAAATAATTTTAAAATAGTGTTTCCATTTTCATTAGTATTCATCTGTTCTTATCCATATTGATGTTTAGGATTAACTTCTAGCATTGCTAGTTTATATTAATTAAAACTATGGACCTCGTTTTGTATAAATACTTTAACATAGTGGATTTATTTCCATGATGTATCTTTCAATTATCCTTTATTTCATTCATTCACTATTTCCATCAGCAATGTAAGCTATTTCTTGCTCTCAGACTACTGTAAATGTATGAATATTTCATACAACATTCTAATTTTCTGCCACAGCTAGCATTGTAATTCACCTTTAGCATGATCTTTGGCATACAATATGAGGAAAAGCAAATTCCTCGGCGCAAGATCCATGATTTCGAATTAAAATTGTACCGTGATCTATGCTGGCATGACTCGCGATTGTCTAAGTCATCATACAAGCTCTTAGCAAATGGGTAGAATGAGTATGAAAGCAAATATTGTATACATTCGTCGTGAACGATACATCAACACATTTCATACTTTCTTCCGCTGCAGTAATAATAATTGCGGAAACCATTTTATATATATATATATATATATATATATATATATATATATATATATATATATATATATATATATATATATATATATATATATATATATATGTGTGTGTGTGTGTGTGTGTGTGTGTACGTGACATATATATATATATATGTATGTATGTATCGACGTCTTTTGGTAATAGATATTATATTTGGGGGTTTACTGATAAAAGACTAAAGCAGGAATGATTACGAAGTTTAGATAGAGACAATCAGTCACGAGGATATGACTCAGCCTGGTATCCTGAGCTGTAAGCTTCTTTACTCACTATCGCTGCAAGTGAAAATTTGTGTGTGCTGTGTACATTTCTATACGATTCACGGTGAGCAATTAGTTAATGTGTTATTCATATCTGGATTTTTTTTCATACATTCGATTAAACAGAGACATGCAGTTTACAGTAAAGGAATATGCGTGTGTTGAGATCATGGCTTGTGTGAAAGAGAATGCAAACACTTTCTACATAAGATCTATTAGTATCATTCATATCTTGCGTATCGCATCCATCTTTTTCGTGTCATTTTAATTGTATGTAATTTGGAGAGAACTAATGCATATTGTTGCGAGTGCATGTGCTTTAATTTATTCAACGTAGCCTTCACAACTTTTGTGATATTGCTACAATGTCTGCAGTGAGGCAGTTTAATGATCTGGGGCATCATACCACAGACATGTAACAAGATGTCTTACCCAGTCAAATTATCCTGACACCAGACCTAGCAGTCTTCATAATTATCTTTTAATGCTTGGCGCCTAGAAAGGAAGCTGTATTTACCAGTCTTATAAGCCTTTAGTTTAACTCAGTCAAGGTTCGAACCCACAACCCCCGCATGAAGGAATGCTTATTCGTTGATTTGCATGAAAATAATGCAATGTTTGTGTTTATGTGTGTGTGTGTGTGTGAGAGAGAGAGAGAGAGAGAGAGAATAAAAAACCCTCACACCAACAGCAATTGATGTTAGTCATTCTTAAGCATGACATTCTAAGAATTGTTCCTTTATAATATACACTATAAGTAAGAAAAGTGACAACGAAATACATAAGTAATGCATGGAAACAAAGTGCTTGACTTCGAACAAAGAATGTTGATATGTAACAAGAAAGGTATTAATCATACATAGATTTACATAAGACTGTTGAAGGCTATTAACGAATAAGTCTGTTACTTTCACAAAGCAGAACTTATCTGGCATACGAAGTCCTATTGAAACATTCAGTCACACCACTTGACATTATTCCGTCACATTCACTAACAGCAGTTTTGTTTCATACTTTTGGGATTTTCTGTTACGAAAATGGATCCTCGATACATAGTTTTTCCATTGTATGATTGATTCATAAGCAATATGAGTTTTCGATTAAAATTAGTCAAGAAACTGCTAAACATCCAAATTACCTATTTTGCGTTATCAGACATTCTTTAATAAAAATAAATTTTATGTGAAGCGCATGTTTTCATTTTAACTGTTATCTGCATTTACTTGATACATAGAATACAAAAACATAAAAAAATACGAACGAATGTGATTTCAAATTTTCCTGTCAGGAAAATCAACTTTGGACTAATACATTGTTCTTATTAGTCTTTGCTGACTCAATTATTGTCAAATATATGCGTCACACAGTGAGACTCTATACAATGCGTTAAATACTTCAGCAGAGAAAGGATGCTATCTATGCTTAGCAACGGATGCCCGGCGAAAAAAAGGAAGTATCAAGGAAATAATAGTACACGTCGTACTTAGACCAATGTATTTAAACCTAGAAGATACAAACAAATTTTACATTTTTTGACGCATCAATACATTTTTATGTATGAAGTTAGTGATTTACAAAAAGCTGTATATTGAGTTATCCGTGATGTTTACAATTGGTTAAAACATGCAATGGGCTTACCGTTGTGGTTCATCTCAACAATTGTCCAGCAGACTTACGCATATTTCACATAGTTCAGCATAACATAAAATATCATTAGCTTATCAGTACCTTTAGTTCGTCTCTAATTTATATATATATATAGATGATAAAAAATACAAACATTCCTTTTGGCATCATTTTACAAGGTCACGTGTTATGCGCGACTCTCAAACGTGCAGACAGTTCAATACATAAGATCAAATAATGCGGTACGAATACATTTCACTTTTTAGCAACATTTGCAAATGGAAATGACATTTTTTAACATAATCACTGTTGGTTCTGATATCTTAATTCTTCATTATGTCCGCAATTAAACTTCAAAAAAGTATTCGGGATGAATTAAGGCTGCATATTATTTTAAATGATCGTAATTGGTTCGGTGTATATATTTAGTGATCAACTGTGGTAATAGTCATACTACCCAGCAAGACAATCTTTCCAACGAATACAGAAAAGTACGAACAAACGTATAACATAAGTGTAGGAAAATCATTTAACTATACAAATAAACTAACTTAAGAGACACATAAATATTCAATTGAGACCGATTGACCGGCAGGCATATACACACGTAGAGTAAATAGACTATAGTGAAGTCAAAAGCATGTTTACTTTATAAGCGAATTTGTGGAACGCACGTTTCATGAAGTAAACTTAATATGTCACAAGTTTGAAACCAATTGCATACTCATTTCTAAAGAAATGACTTCAATGGCTTACATGTGCCTGACTCTTTCTGCATGTGTAAGATTTTTATTTGCTGCGTTTTCGGTTTTTCCACAGGTCGTCTTTGATTAAGCAAATTACCCTATCATTTATTAAGATACGCAGTCAATGAAAAGACACGAAACAACGACAGTATCAGAATTGTTTTGTATTTTATTACTCTCCCATTTTGACACATTCCAATGTACGAAATCATTTCCTACCATTTTTGGACGGGGTCAGCAACAAAATTAACAGCCAAACACCTTATGAATAATTTAATCTAGGTTGCTATTTGCTTGGATTCAAATCGATCTAAACCTTTAAAGAATCGCAAGGTTTGATGAAATAATAATAAAATACTATGAATCTACATGTGTTCGATGTCCGATTACTGTAAGTATGGGCCACTTTGCATCATTTTACACAATATTGCCCTTCAAAAACTTAAAATGCACCAATTGTGAATATGCAATTACATTTTGCATTTTATCATGCAATTGGATAAATTGGTAGATTAAGCACAATTGTTACTATTTTGCAGAATTACTGTCCATTATTGACTGAACTCTGTCAGATGGTGAAAGCATTTAGAGTATTAAACAAGGAAGCATTGTTTAGATACATTGCATAAATAACAACTGAGTGATAACTTAATTTGCCGATATTTATAAAGACACGTTTATGATACTGGCAACTTCATATAGTAACAAATACAATAAATTTTGCAACCACTCAGTACAATGTAAAATATTAATGCATAATTGTAGTTAGCCATTCATATATATTGATGAATAATCAGATACGAGCGCTATGGACGCATTGCTTTACTCTGATTTCTCTTCACAGCGTATTAATTTTTCGCCATTTACTAAAGATTTACGGAAGGTGTTGATTGATCGAGGGTCAAAATGGAATTAGTGGTTTCGATACTCCTTCCTGTGAAGTGGCCTTTTGGGATCTTAGGATGTGATGGAGGTCACGAGCTGGGAAGAAAGGACGAGCCATACTGAACTGGAAATGTCTACAGGTATACGTGCAAGAAAATGGATTTGTACATACGATGGATAAAATGTAACCGAATATGGTAATGAACTAAAATTATAATGCTTCATGGAATGACACAGACTTAATGGACTAGAACATAAATATTTGGAGGTATTGCAAACAGAATTTGAAAAGGAAAAAGAAATTGAATTTGTAAACTGATGATACTATGAACTTGCAGCAGAAATGAGGACCATTTACAAAGATATTAAAGAATACCTTGACTTAACAGACGCACAGTACTAGAAATTACCGACTACTTACCTTACTTTGAATTATCCTTGCTATAGCTTTATTTATGCTAATATTTAGAACTTGTTTAAAATGGAAATCAAACTTATTAAAAATGGTATAGATATATGGAAATAGAAAAAGTTAGAAATTTAGAACTTACTAAAACTGGGTCAGAACATAAGGTAATATATATTTAGAAATAGAATAAGATCAATATTTAGAACTTTCTAAAACTTGGTAGCTTATAATTTATTTGCAAATTTTATACACACGAACAATAATCTTTAAGCTATTAATATTGAACCAATAAATAATGTAGACATGTGTAAAATTAGTTCGAAAAAACATACTTGTAATTTTAAATATGAGGAAATGGTGCAGCGCGTGCACATGCTGCTCACTGTTGAGAGCACAAGTTTTGCACGTGCGCTATGAACTTAATGCATCTGAAATTATTTGAGCAGCTTATGCTACTGCATTTAGACGAGTTAAAACAAAAACCTCTACTCTTTTCTTAATACAAATAATATGTTAACCATTACTACGAAAATATTATCAATAAAACCAATAAACAAAAATATTGAAATGTATCATATTTGAGTGGTGTATATACCCTAATCCAAAATTTTAAAATCAAAATTTGAAAAATAAAACACAAAACACATACACTTGGTTAAAATACAAATACACATAAAAAACATTGAATTTTCTAACTAGGGGTTTTTGTTTAAATGATGTTAATTCTGAGAGGGACCACACCAATAAACTTTAGAACTACTCGAATTATTTCAAACAACTTCACAATTGTTCAAGTAATAAGGTTTATTTTGCCCTAGCCGTACGTGTTCAGAAAGATGATTCAGTCTTCTGTTTCGCTTCCTATTTCAGTCTGTACCGTGAGTCACATATAAGGAAACTCAAGAGTCTGATGGTAGGCCTATTGTGATAGCGAACAGGATGCTACACCATGAAGCATCAAACATGCACACACATTATTTTGTAAGTAGCTGTTCATCTCCAGATGCCTATAAAGTACCGAAATAAATTTGGTGTTTTTTGTCTGGACAATTAAAAAGAAATGACAATGGACGGATGCAACAATTCTTTATATTATATTTAAGTTGAACAAATTGGTCTCCTTCATTAGCCTTATTTTTAAAAAATATGCAATGGAAATATGAATTAGCAGCGCTCAAACAACAGACTAAGTCCTAGAACATCTACTTTATGTACATTATACTTTTTTTCGTAATTTGTTTATATATTACAAAATTAATGATAACAATCCCTATTAGCGCCACGCTGTATGTCACCACAGTCAGAAAGAATGGCAGGATAAGTCAAACTCCTGTTAAGACTAAGGACTTCTCATCTGCGAGAATGAAAACCTGGCCTGATTTACACCAGTCAGGTACTCAAAGTAGCTCAATGATCGCGCTGTGTGTCAAAGGTTCCTCGTATTTCAATGGACATGAAATTCTGATTCTTATGTTTCCTATTTTTCAGATGATCTCCACTAGGTGTGATGTCCAGGAGTAAGAGTTACAAGTTGTTTGCAGTAAATCAAATTATGCCAACAATAAAAATAAACTTTTATGTAAACTATGTTTAAAAAAGATTGCATGAAAAAAGTAACAAAATATATGGACTTGAAAGAAAGCCTAGCCACCAATAGAGCGCGTAGTCGTGCGCAAAGTATTGTGTGTAGATGTTGTTTCCTTAATTCATATATCAGATATATTAAAAAGTGCTGAAAGCGCAGTTGGTCGTGCTACATGATATCAATGAATCATATAATACAATTTACCGACACATGTATGAACATTGCCGGATCTACTATATGTCAGTTTGCTTTTTTCAGTCTTTTATGTTGATCATTTTCTATTTGTCCCAAATATGGATACATGCTTCATTCATAATATTGGTTTATAAAGTTAGATATTTTAGTATTTGAAATCGACATGTTCTTCATTTTGTTGTCATTCTACATTTATGTCGTCTTGTATTTAATTCACCCAGATGAGTCAAAACTATTTGTTTCATTGATTCATGATAACTATTTATGTCTGCAAGGTGACATTCTGCACATCGATGTTGATAACAGTGATAGATCAGTTTCTTTCAAAAACATCTCATTCTAACCATCCTAGTTATTCATGGGCTTTGTTAGTATTTCAACCAACCGAAAAGTGTCTCGAAGGCTTTTCAAAATCCTTCCACGTAACTGAGCCAGAACTTAATTCCGTCACGGAACATGTGTGCAAGCATATTGTTACATACTCAATTAAAATTGTAATCTGTATAGAATTTTCAATATAGGTTGCCAAGTAAGAGATATATTTTTACAGATGTGTCCACTATTTCCTCGATCAGTCGACCGCGATTTTGTTACTACGCGTCCAATAACAGCGCCAGCCACAGATGTTCTCGCACCCTATAAGAACTCGAACTGATGGTCTTTACAAGTGTTTTGTATCAGATTGATTCATAGCTCAATTACATTATAGCTAAACATCTCATTTAAGAATTTTTTTTTCTGACTATTCCCTGAAACGTAATCCCGACCGAGGTTCATAATATTACTAAAAGATCAATGGCATGAATGACAAAAACGATACGAACATTTAAAAGAAACCAACATTGTTAGATGGTCTGGACCGACACTTTCAGAAAATTACAACTAAAATTAAATTTTCATTGACGTATTGTGTAATGTGTAACTTTGTTATGAGACGAATCTGGAATAATTGGACACTGTCAGTCCATTGAAATTAACTGATATGGACCAAATATGTAACAGAGCTCCTCCGAAATGGACACAATTTGTTGCCTATGCTGGTAAAATGACCCTGACCCAGTCCGTCTAAAATAAAACGTTCTATATCTTACATTGCATGACTTTCGTCTCAGTAATTAGTATATATCAAGCGGATTGTACTCAGAAATATAGTGAAACTTATGAAGAGAGAGAGAGAGAGAGAGAGAGAGAGAGAGAGAGAGAGAGAGAGAGAGAGAGAGAGAGAGAGAGAGAGAGAGAGAGTGCTAGCGAAAACAAAGTCGTTGCAATAAAACTGTGTTGGATGCAATATATCAACAAAATCAACAGATTTTACCCCGAATTATACCGGAAGTGATTTCAATAGTTATTGTTTCTATAGCCAAAACACGAGAACTAATTCCTTGGGATATTTCTGTTGTGTTATGTTGATCGTCTTGTCTAAGTTGAATACAAGTAACGATCTTGTACCAAATTATTAATTCATATTTTGCCCCTCTGAAAGCTCTTTTCCACTGCGCTGTATGCACTCATATAAATAGACATGTTCACATCACATGACTTCAACGGGCTAAGTTATGCTTGTCCGTTGCTTCTCCGTCCCTGAGCTATAGATGGTTGTAGCCAAGTCAACTGTTAGAACTTACACAATGAATCATAATGTGGTTCGAAATATACTCTTTCAAATTCATTAGATCTTATACATTAAAGTAAAATATAAAAAAAAACATTATTAATATAGAACTTAACAATAATGAACAGTACATCTGTTTTAACTTGCTATTAAAACATGTCTGACCAAAATTGGATCTTCCGACTGAAAACATTGACTCCATCAGCATCATGCGTCTCTCTATTTCTATAGCAAAGTTCAAACGGATGAATGAATTCACTAATTTATAGGGCTAAATTAATAATGTCTGGCTTTGACATGTCATTCTTAAGAAAGTAACATAATTAATTTCCTAAGCTTTTCGTGAGGAATTTTGCCATGACATTCTCATCCTCCAACTTTTAAATGAATACGGCAAAAATAACCGCTAACATGAGAACTTCCTTCCAAACTTTAATTCCCTTTCAGGGCATGTAAAGTCGATGATATCAGCCGAAAAAATCAATACCCATCAAACTATGAAAATGCAACGGCTAAATCAAGTTTTAATAGTCATACTTGTTTCAAAGCACAGAGCACACAGCTATAGAAAACACACACAGCGATCTAATCGATGTTGAGTGAAGGGTGGCGCATGCCTGAAAGAATGGAAAATGCAATTCGTATTACCTAGTACGGCCAATTATGAATAAAACAAAGTGATCAGTGCTATAGTCAAACCCAATAATTAGCATGAAATTGTGAAACATTGAAAAGACAATGTTTATACATGCAAAATCCATTTCAGTTTGATTTAATTTTGGCCATTACTAACTTTCTAAAATAATGGTCAGTATCAATCTATTTTATTGTTCGATTATAGTTTAAGCAAACATGTATGTACGATGAAAATACAAAAAGAAACATTTATTTGATCCACATAGCAACTGCTCTTACTGATATCATACAATAGAGATATTTCTTAATTAAATGATTAACAGTTTTTTATTTGTGTACACTACTTTTTAGATATATTCAATATTTTGTTTTTGCGATATGGCGGTGCTTCTTTGTTAAATAAGGTGGTGTCCTCGACTGCAAATCTAAGATTCTTATTTCGAAATGTAAATCAGGGCAGTAATTCCAGTATTATCATCACTTATAATACTGTTTCGTTGTCGAAGCTTCTTCATGAGCACAGCGGCAACAACAACGACAATACTGCAGAGAACAGAACACATTTTGCGTTGGATTTGAGGAAATAAATACATAATGCATTTAAGGACAGATTAATTAAGGTTGAAAAACACATACAGATTATAATAGATTATAATACATACATACATACATACATACATACATACATACATACATACATACATACATACATACATACATACATACATACATACATACATACATACATACATACATACATACATACATACATACATACATACATACATACATACTCATGCACAGAAAGAAAGAGAGACGTGCACAAATGCATTAGGCAGACAGATAAACACAAAAGGAAATACGTATGTACAGAGAGACAATACATACAAATGGACTTTCTAGCAAACTATTGTATAAATAATTATCGCACAGAAGCATTTGAAACAATGCTTTATGTATGTCACACACAACAATCGGTTGAAACTGCTCAAAAGAGGGAAGTGATAACTATCTACACCAATGATGACTAATGCAAAAGCACACAGTGCATATTAAACAATTTATCTTGTTTACCAGATCAGAAAACGATAGGATGCATACTCATATCGAAATTTGTAATTGGCAATAATTATCATGAGTGTTGCAAAGAACAATGACGGCTAGAAGAGTCATTTTCGATTTATTGATTCATCACTTTCACGCATTTTCTGTTTATTTTTTGTGTTTACAATTGTTGCTTGGTTAATTTTTATGAATTTATTCATCTCATTTGCATAGCAGGAAAACAAAAAACTATTCACCTAATTAGTTGGGGTTTTTTTTGTCATGAAATTATACCATATAATTGCCCATATGACATCGCTGTCTAAGAAAAATATTTTATACACTGAATGGAAGATACTCTTTAATACGGTCATTTTAGTGCACAACTTATGTTACTGTGTAGATTTAAGTTACTACTACTTTGTCGGAGCTTTTATGCAGGGAAGATAGCTAACCCAGAGGTTATATGACGCATTGGGCAACTTGGTAACCACACGCAACAACTGGATCGCGCCCATGTTTTGTTCTGTTACTAATCCTGGTCCATCTAAAATCATTATCCTATCCCAGCCCTGGAGGGGTTGGACGTACATGGGCTACAATTATGACCATTATTCCAGTCTTCATCATTTGGAGGAAACAATGTCTACCGCTATTAAAGATTGGATAATATGGATTGAATACACATACCTACATACATACATACATACATACATACATACATACATACATACATACATACATACATACATACATACATACATACATACATACATACATACATACACGTACGTACGCTCGTAAGTGCGTGCGTACATGTATACGTACGTTCGTGCGTTCGTAAGTACATACCTACATCCATGTTGGATATATGAGTAATTTTGGAATATTAGTATCATTATTGCTTTGAAATTTGGTTCTTTGTTCATGTACGATCGTGATGTCTGGATAGAAATTTCCTTTCAGCGTGAATTTATGCATTCTATTTCTGAAAATTATTTGCGATATTTCATTCATTGAATTTATCATTTCCATTTGGTCTTATGATTTTTTTGTGGGACAAACATAGACATATAGTGAACGTTGCATAAATTTGTGAATAAACTAAATTTGAGTTAACAAATATGTTGTCGTTATGATGCATTAATTTACATTTTGAACTTTTTGAGATAACATATACACCCAATCAAAGCAATGTTAAAATACTCTTTCAATTTTGCATTAGTATTTATTTGGCCGTATCCAAGGTGATGTTTAAAAGTAAATTATATTATTGCTAGTTTACAGTTATTAAAACACAGGACCTCGTTTTGTATAAATATCATAAGATGTTTGAGTTAATAACATGATGCGTTTTTCAAGCATCCTTTATAGTATGCCTTCAGTATTTCGATCAGCTATACAGACTATTTCTTGCCCTAATAATTTTGTAAATAAATGTACGAACGTTTCATTCAACATTCGTAATGTTTGCCGGAGCTATCATTTTTACTCACCTTTAGAATCATCGTTTCCACACAATACGAGGGAAAGCGAAATCCTGGTCACAACATCCATGGTTTTGTTCTAAAGTTGATTTTTCTTTAACATAGCAGTGTGTTCTATGCTGGCATGGCTCGCGATTGTCTAAGCCATCACACAAGTTTGTAGCCAAACGGAACAACCAGTATGATAGAAAATAATGTGTATAGTCTTCGTGACTGATACATCAACACATTTCTAACTTTTTTCCACTGGAGTTTTACAAACGGTCATGATGTGTGCATCTTATCGTGCTATAGGAAATCTGTCTTAGAACACATTATCACCTCATAGGTATCAGGGACTCTGAAAACATTGAAATAGTAAACCATAAATGAGCAAAATATTAATAATAATTGCAGAAACCGTGATGTACATGACGTTTGATCAGTCAAGTTAACGACATCGTTTTTTTAGCGGATATGATATTTGGATGTTTACTATAGGCCGAGCCTACTAACCCGTTGGTTTGTACCCCCCACCCTGTCGATTTCAATATCGCAACCTTTAGTTTGATAAAATGTGCAAAGAAATTAGTCAATTCATTCATTGATTTATGTTTTCTGACAAGACTGTGAGTAGAATGGCCTTAACACATTCATTTTTCTGCGCGTTTCATGCTTAAAGGAAGTTGTCAGTATTACAGATGGACATACCTAAGACCCATTTCCAGTTCCTGGATAAGTCCATTTTCAGCAACCGGATGTATGCACCACTAAAGATGTATATACATATGTCGTCTGCTTCCGATATTTACAGTATCGAATCAAGCAAAGGAAAAGAATGAGAAAAACAATTGCCTCTCATGTGAATTTAACAAGTGGTTCATTAATATGATCATGTGTGCAAAGAAATATAATTCCAAACTCAACGTTTATGGTAATTTATGGAATTATCCGGCAGTTACCGAATATGATAAATTACGTAATTATGCTGTCGGATAGAAATAAGCAACCCCATAGTGTACGGAATATGGCGTCGTGTTAGTATGGAAAGTCCGTTAAGCATGAAAGGTGCAAGGGGTTACCAGCATTAGTGCCATTCTGGTCACAGTCAGGTTATAAATTATCAATCAATTATTCAGTTGACTTAGTTCTGTGCACTTTTTATCACGTTAAACGTTTTAGTTATTGAAATCGGTAGGGGGTACAAACTAGCGGGATTGTAGCATACTTTTGAAGTAAGATATCTATTCGGAATCAAAAATATCATTATTTTCACGGCATTTCGATATAACACAGTCAATTTTTTTACAAGTACTTTTCGTTTTGATTCGTTAGTCACCACTGCTTATAGAGACGACGAACTCAAAAGCAATTCAGCTCAGTCAAAATAATAATTGCAAATCTAGATACCTTTTTCGATAAAATTGAACATATCGACGTCAGTATTAATTCCAACCTTACCTTACTGAACATTAGCAGAGCATCCCATGACAGCCTAGGGGCAGAATAATACCAACAAGGACTTAGTCCGTCATTATTATAACTTACTTCTCGAAAACTTTCAAAAACATCTGCAAATAATAACACGTCAGTTTTCAGGTATAAATCATGATAATCACCAAAAGTCTCACAATCAAACTCTTTCCAGATATTTTGTGCATACTTGTACTCATCATCGGTTATATTTTCATTTTTAAGTTGTGAGTAAAATTTGTCTTTGTCAGGTAAAGATGTTTCATCAAATTTACTCCAGTCGTCGAGATATTCGTATGGAAAAACTCCTTGTTTAGCTAGTAAGTTAAATTTATCTCCAAAACAGTCTCTTAAGTTATGAAATTTACTACAACCTTTTACTAGCTCATCTAACGAGGCTGACATAAACTGCAGGCTGTCAATGAAACACAATTTACTCAGCGTAACTGACATATACGTTTCAAAATTACTTGGAATGCATTTGATGACGTTATCGAGTTTTAGACGAGCTTTTATCTCAGGATCACCAAACGCTTCCACGATAATGTGACTATCATATCCTCGAAAGTTGTGAAGAATAACTGGAATAAAATCTGGAGCATGAAATTTTAAATTACACTGATCATGAGCCGCTTCACGGTACTATCCGGTCAGATGACAATGGTCATGTACTTTTTTGTTATCGTCAAACGCTTTTTCACAAATATAACAAATTTCTGCTTGCTCATAATCGGATTCTTGTTGAGGTGTTAATTTAATCAAAGGCGTTACTCTATTCAAACGATAAGTAATATTATCAACTTCGTTAATCAACTGCTTGAGAAGCCAGACAGCTGGATTTTTACCACGATAGTATTGGATTGGTTTAGATAATCTAGAATTAGCAAAACAAACTACCTTGTACGCTACTCCACACGGAACATGATTTTTAGTTTTTCTTGTACTAGATTGATTAGGATTATTTTCTACACCAAGTACAGGTTGAAGTAAGCATTCGAAATCAGCATATATGTCAAGAAGAATTTATAGTTTGTGATTATGATGGACAAACTGTAACACACTATCTTTTTTAGATGGCATTGTTATTCTTTGTACATCACTACAGTACTGCAAATGTTTTTATAATTTTTCATGGTCATTACAACCGTGCAAGCAGGGATAACAAAAGAACGTTTTCTAATTTCGTTTATTATAATGTCCACCAACTAGTTAAAGGTTTTAATCCAAACATAATGATTTTTATAAAACAGTAAATTTATAGTCGATTGTGAAGCTTTTTATGAAATATACCTCGGATATACGTTTTCTTTTTCTTCTAGTTCTACTATTTTGCTTTTCAAACTTTGGTATTTGATTTTCTGCCACTGGAAAGTTAATACCTTTAAAATTTAATCTTGACACGTGACTGATATTCCTTTCAACACGACCAGCGTGTTTTTCTGCTGGAAATAGCGCAGAAAGAACAGCCCATTGAAACATTTGTTATCTACGTTTTTTATGTTTATACAGCATCTTTTAATTTTTTTTGGGTGGTAGGTCAATATACGAAATACCGCGTAATGCGTCATATTTCATCTTGTGAAACAAAATTTCCTTGATCATTTCAAACTTTCAACCCGAACCTAATTCAGTAAATTCCTCTATTTTTTCCACATTTCTTAGTGTATTTCATCAGCTAGTGACAAAAGATCAGTCCCAAGTAAAACACGTCTGGATTTCGCGTTGATATACGGGTCTATAGTTTCCTTGTCAGTCGATTCTTCCGTCACAATTAGTTTTGAAAATATAACGTGATATTGTACTAATATTCTTATACCTTTGTGTTTATCAATCTCACGTTTTACAGTTGTCTGTAGTAGGTGGTAAAGATTTGTTGCAGTAAAATTTATCAGTACGATTTGTTTATCAAACCGATAACTATTATCAAAACCTGGAAAAGCAGTCGCTATTTTATCAGGTTCTCCCATAAGGCTCTTCTTGGCTATATCACGCAATTTCGACATTGCTATACTATAGTCTAATATCTAATTGATAATTTACCACACACGGCGCATGTGCTAGGGTTGAAAAAAACAATTAGAGTTATACAAAATTACTATAGTATAATGACAGCAAATCTGACAAGCGCAGGTGAGCAAGAGGTATATCATATTCATCCAAAGTACAACTTATACGCTGGAAATACATTAGGTTCTGTCATTAACATCAAAACTGGAATATCTGTTGGCAAATTAACGTCAGCGGGTTATAACATGCGTGAAAAGGGAGATAATACCGAGAGGATTACAATGCTTAGAAAAGATTTTATGTACACGTTGTTCTGCGATGATATTCCAGAGGGACAGCGTATATATCATGTGAACGGTGCAGTCACTGATGACAAAATGGAAAACTTATCTTTACAAAACGAGTTTCAGCCGCATCCGGTCTTTGATTTTATACGAGGCTAACGATCACGGTATTATTAGAAACAGAAAAATTAAACAAGTTCTTAGTTCTATGAGCAATATGGGATATATCAGGGTAACTGTTAGAGGAACATCCACAGATCAAGTTCGTTATCTTGATCATAGGTTTGTTTACGAGGTGTTTAACAGATATATACCTAAGGGTTTTGTTATTAATCATATCAATAACGTAAAGACTGACAAACAACTGTGGAATTTGCAGCTAGTGACTCAACAGGAAAATGTGAGAAAAGGACAAAATAGTAATGATATTAATTTTAGATGCCCAATAAAACCTGTTGTTTCGTTAAACCTCGAAACGGATGAGAAGATAAAATTCAGATCAATTACAACTGCGGAGAAATATTATAAGTTAATCCCGCAGTCGTAAAATTTGTAGCTGATGGAGTAATAAAATCAACTTTTTCAAGCAAATACAATGCTAGGATTGTTTTAGATATGATGATTAATAATATTTTTTAATTCGTTTTTAGTCAGACAATGATGAGCAAATGCTATAACATCATTACGATCAAATTTTAAAGTCGTTACTGCACTTTCATTAATTTTATCATTTTCTGCTGCTGTTAATAATATTTTATGAGAGTCGCCTTGCATCGCAATAACGTCAACAGAGTATACATTATAACTCGACAAGCATTTCCTTACCGCTTTGTAATTTAATATATTAACTTTTTGGTGATATTTTACCTCGCCAGTCATCTTATAATAAAAAATTAGATACAAATATATTATAATAATCGAAGTGATGAAACGACTCGCTGAATTATACGCAGAAGATACCACTGCAAGAGATGTAAACATTAACGATAAAGTTGCAGACAATATTACAATCACTAACGATATGATAGACAAATCTGTTGGTTATAGCAAAGATGATATTTTATACAACAACGAGTCTGACGATGATGATAAAATAGTCACCGTCATTGATAGATCAAATTACAGCAGAACAACCACTGTCAAGTATCACATTGCTAAATAAATAATGAAATTTAATTTTACCGTTGCCGAGCAACAATTGTTTTGGCAGCTGATCAAACCTTTCTTAAACATTAACATTCCAGACCGACAGAAACATATCAAATTCGATTTTATATTTGTTAAAACGTTTAATCTAATGACGATCTCTGACGATCGCAAGCAGTATCTAATATCGTTATGTAAACCAGTAAAATGTAAATCTGTCAAACGAAAGTACGAGCAAATTTATAATAGCATCATATCATAATCTGCTTGGTTGGAATCCAACTGTTAAATTTATCCCTATACCCACGTCATTTGACTAAACTTTTTATCTCCTTTTTTCCTAATCACTTTTTCGATAACGAAAACATCTTGTTCAGATTTCTGTAGTTCTTGTTCGTAAAAACTACCTGTGATGGGTTCCCCTGCCAGATCTTTTAACACGTACGTTACAGGTATGGTTAAAAGTACTTTATCAACAACAAATACTTCTTCGCTCCAGTTTGGAGTAAATCCTTTTGCAAATACAATTTTTATCAAAGAAATTCTAACTTTATCACCAACCTTAAATTTATGTGTGCGGTACATGTTTTCATTTGCTAATATCGGATTTTTAATAGCATTATAGGGTAACATTTTGATGGTTCGATGTTTCGTGTTATTATACTTGTCCACGATTTGAAAAAGGTCATCGATGTAACTGTTGGTGTTTTTAGCTGTCAAATATTTGTGTATTTTTTTGTTTAACGTGCGATTAAATCTCTCGACAACAACGCTTTTACCCTCGTTCCCTGTAGCGTATTTTTTAAAATATTTTTTTGTTCTAGAAACTGCTCAACCTTTTTGTTAAAAAACTCTGCTCCGTGATCAGTCCAGATTTTATTCGGTTTGCTTTCTGTTCTCGTTAATATTTATTTTAGCGCATCAGTCATTGAAGTTCCTGTCTTATCCGAAACAGGTACACTGAAAGCGTATTTGCTAAAAACATCTATAACATTAAACAAATACCTTTTTGGAGCGCCATCAGCGCCAACGTTAAACTGAGCCAGATTGGATACATCCACCAAATCTATTGCTCAGATATCATTTACGGCATTAGCGACAACTTTACGTCTCGGAAACTTTTTTTTAGGTCTATGTAGTTCGATTGCAAGATCATTGTATAATTCTTTTCCGAGTCCAAGTTTATATTTTGCTCCAATCATTCCCTGAACAAATCTTCTATCAAATCGTTCTCATAGATTTGTTGGCTTCATATCACCTAATTCGTCTAACATTGCTTTATCACAATCTGCTTTCGAGTTTTCATGATCACGATAACAGATATCATGACGCATTGCTATTGCATCCACTTGATTGTAAGGCTTTTGTCCTGGTAATGGATTATCGTTTTCATCTAGTTGTTGATCTAGCGGATAATAAGGTCCTGTATACCGGTGACCTGGCAAAGTCCAACCGCCTTTTAGTTTTGGTAATTTACCAATAATTTTGTGTATATCTTTACCTGTGCCTATTATTTCTGTGTTGTTACAACATTGACAGTATGCGACAATTTTATTTTGCTCAAGACACAAATCTCTGTCAGAATCACAGTTGCATATCATTCTATATTTTTCGTCGTCTACTAAAATAACCGTCCTGACAACATTAGGATAACCAGCTCCCAGTGACTTTTTCTTTAAAACATAGTTTTTCTTTTTCCACAGATTGCACAAATAGTTTTTAACATCATCCTGTTGTTTATTTGTTTTTTCTGTTGCTTCATTAATATTTTCTGTTTTATTTCTACACTTGAGACAATATGTTGACATTATTATACTTGTATGTTTAGATAAAATTAATTGCAATCTCATTCATTTTTGTTCATATATCTTTTTATTCCATCGCTTGGAGGAAGTCCAAACGAGTCGAAATAATTATTATTATAAACTGCTACCCAATGTGTACCGGATTCGTCATTGAAATCTTGCAAATTTTTTACACACGATCTTACAGCTGACTGCGACTTTATTACCGTGAGTTCGTCTTTAGAATAAACTCCATGAAATCCAGGAACTTCTTTTAACTTATTGATTATATTATAATTATTTAACGGGGTGGTCGTGTTCCCAGTAATGTTAGACAACGTCCGATTCCTAAAAGACTTGGCAGCAGACTTCCCGCTAGTCCCGCCAAAAGTGGAGCGAAAGGAATAATTCCTCCTTGTTTTGCTTGTTTGCGTTTTATTGTTTTCTTTTTTGGCGATTTTGTTGTTTTTCTTTCTGACGATTTTGTTTTTCGTTGCGGCATTATAATATATCAATTACATAAAATTTTTGCTATTGACTTCAAAATTTTTTTATTCCACTTTCGCGAATGATACCATTCCCCTCAACTGCCTTTATCGTTGCGCCGGATATTGTTCCCGTCGCTTCTGCTAGTCATAATGTTCCTAAGACCGGTAAAAGTTTTGCAGCTAATACTGATTATGCTGGACCAAGAAAACCACCTTTAACGACAATGTCGTTTGCCAGCGCTATTATCTGTGCAGAACTTAAATTTAACACAAAAGTTTTTTTACGATTATACTTGTTTACTTGATTTTTTTGTCAGCATTAATTTTGTTAAAACACCATCAGAAATATTAGGGTTGATTTTGCGTGATACCTCTTCTCGCTTTGCAACAGCAGCTACTAATTTTTTATCTTGACCATCAGTCAAATATACTTCTTTTACAATATATTTTGTCATTTTATATAACAAATATAGATTAAACTTGAACTGTCATTTTACCTCCAACAGAATCTATCACTAATCACTAATGCGTATACGTACAACGGCGCTATTGGAACCGCTCCAAGTGTCGAGGTAATTTCAATATCCGCTGAGCTTTCTACAGCTCGCTCGCTATGTTTACTAACATCAAAATGAAATATAGGATAAAGTGTACGAAATTCCTCTGCTGATATCAGAGACCCATCTTCAACATCTTGATGTTTGTGAATTGCGTCAAGCAGGTACATGTACGGTCGAGTAATATTGTTATTAGCGTCATTAGCAAAATTACATTCTATAGCTCGTTCTGGATATTGCTTCGAATTTAGTTTAGCGTATATTCGTCTGACATCAGCGTATTCAAATATTGTATTATTTTGTTGTTGGTTGCCTTGTCGGGCGTGCTGTTGAAATACGACAAATATTTGTCTCGGCAGTTGTTCGCTTGATGTTGTTTTGACCCTACACGTGTAGTCAGTAGTATTTGGAACCGCTGTCTGATATACCTTATGCTGCTTAAAATAAATTTTGTTTGTATGCTTCTCAAGCGTGTTATTTAGTTCTGACATTTTTGTGATCGACGGTGTTATACGTGGCATCCACAAAGCAATATTGTTTATGATAAACTGTACATCAGCCCCTCCAGATCTAAACAAGCAATCGATTTGTGCTGCTCGATCTAAAATAAGAATATGTTTTACTCCGCGAAATACTTTGTCATGATAGCGACAAAAGCCGAAAATAATACTTAGTGGAAACATCATTATAATTTGACGTGATCCTGCTGCAAGTTCTCTTCGCCTAGCAAAGCCTTCATTATAAAGTGGATTTCTCACGTCAAGTATGTTAAGAATAAAATCTAACATTGCAATGGCGTCTACACCTGCTCCTGGTGGCTTTATATTAAGATTAGTAAAAGCTGCAATAAGTGAGAGTCTCACAGCGTCTGCATCAGCAGCTTCACCTGGTGCTGCTATACCTAGCGCGTCTGCATTAGCAATAAGAAAATTTCTCACAAGTACAAGATCTGCAGCAGCATCAGCTCCGTGCACCATAACACCTCTTTAAAAATTCAGTTGATTCAGCTATACCCCGTCCAGTATCTTTAAACCACATCATGTTGGTTGCAGTTGATCTCGAGTAATCATCTGAAAACGAAATAATATTTAAATTTGTACTTGCAACTTGTAGATAACCTGAAATATCTTCTATAGTTTGATTGGCCAGTTGATATCTAGCACTTTTGAATAAACAACAGCCGTTATTTATAAGAGCTACTTCTGCTCCAACTGCAATTACAGCAGGTGGATTGGCTACTGTCATAATCTGACCGCGTTCTTCTAACATAGCCTTATGTGGCAGTAGAAATACATCGTCTCTGGTGTTAAAGGTTCTAATACCGGCTTTATTTGGTTCGTTAGAATTCTCATCGAGATACTCAACATACTCAAATTCTGTCATATCGTTGTCGATGTCATGAGTTTCGGTTAACTCGAGATAATTTTTAACAGACATTTTATTTATTAGATAATATAAAATTTTATTGCGGCACTGTTACTTTAGATATTACTTTTTGTATGATCTGCTCGCCCTTTGGTGATAATAATTTTTTTGTTGTTGTTATCATAGCTCGCTGAGTTTCTTTTGTTGGAGCGATTTCTGAGATAGCTTGTTTTATTTCAGATGCAGTCGGTGGATCACCTTTTATTTTATCAGCTATTTTTGTCCCACCGCAGTCTCAGCGGCAGATGCAGCCCCAGTTTCAAAAGCTTTACCAGCGTCAATAGCGATTGGTGCAACTTTACGCGCTATACCCGGAATATTTTCAATAACTTTAGTGATTATATTTAAAAAAAAATCCTCCTACTATTTTTCTTCGATAATTTTTTTTTCTTTGTTTCATTATATCTGATGTTGTATAATTTTTATTATTGCTCGCGTAGATGTAAATAATAAGTTACAACTTCATTATTAACATACAACTGTTTTCCTGATTGATCTGTCAACTGCATTATTATACTTGATATTTGAATTTCAACATTTAACGGATAATAGATAATATGTCGTGGAGTTATTTGCATGAGAGAACCTGGCGAAACTTCTGGTTAAAAACTGTAAATCGTTTGACCTTTGCTGCCTTTTGATGTATAAGAGCCAGAAGCAATAGAGCAACTAATATCGTATTTACTTCTGTTATATTTACTGGCATTTCATTGTCATACGTAAGAACCTGATCAAGTGCAGTGTTAGTTTTTTTCAGTAAATCCTAACAGTTGTGCAATACTTCTTTCTCTTGGTTCAAGACTGATTACTATATTTTTCAAAGTTATCCTAGCTCGTAATGTGTTATAATTCGCTGACAATTCAAAATTATCAGCCACTCCGCTAGCTTTTGTTATGAGCTCTTTGATTGTTCTGTTTAGATCAGTATTATTATAAGCACATTGTGGAATTTTTTTGTTGTAGATATTGAAGATGTTGTAATCGTAGTAAACCACATTTCATCGTTAATATCATTTTTCACTTTAGGCATAGCATTCCAACAAGTACAAGAAATTAATCCAGTCTCATATTGTTTTGCAGGATCTAGTTGTATAGGAGGAATATAATTTACTGCAAAATTTGCTCTATCTATCGCAGACTCACTAGAGTCTAGCAATAATGTTGTTGACATTTTTTATATTATATCATTTTACAAAATTAAGTCGCAGTGTAAAGTTTCATATTCGTCACATGTTAATAATTCGCTCGATCTTAGATGATCAAGTATGTCAATGATTTCATTATGAATTTCAACACTAACATTTCCAGCTTCTTTTGATATTATTAATAACATTAATCTACCTATCATTTCAGTAGTTGATGTAAATATCTTTACACCAGTTCCTGTTTTTCCTTCTCTATTTTTTCCAGACAAATTTTATCGAATGTAGTAAATTTCCTTCTAAAATTCCACCCCTTACCAAAAGGTTTTGGTCTACCACTTTCTGCTGTTCTTTCAAATGTTGAAGCAATAACACTATATCTCATTCTATAATACAGTGGATACATATTCTGTATTTCTGTAACCGTGTTTAGTTCATCTTTAGCAGCAGCTCCGTCTCTTAATATTTTATTTAATCTATCGATTAATACTTGATATTCTACATTAGTCCTCTTACTTATATTATCAATATCTTTAATATTTTCTTTCTTTAAAAAATCATCATACTCATTTTCTTTTATCTCATCATTTGCTCTTCTTTTAAAAACATTTCTTTTCTCTCCAATTTCCATAAACTTTACAGTAAGTTCACCAACTTTTTATGCTCATCTTTGATATGTTTTATTTCTCCTAATACATTTGTTATAATATTTTTTTTTCCTAGTGTTGTTAAAACTATCAATCTTCGCTCAAGTTCTAGCGGATTATTTATCAAACGATCTATTTCAGCTTGTCTAGCAGCAGGATCAGCTATATTTGCTGTAAGTGCCTCAGTTAGTTTTTTTTCTTCATCAGATCTAGTAACAAATTTTACAGCTGCTGCTTCTTGTTGTTCTTTGACAATTCCAACCAACCCTTTTTCTTGCAGTTGTTTAAATTCTTCTTCTGATAGTGGTTTAGTTTTAGGTTGTAACTGGTGTGAAAATTGTAGCTGTTGCTTCTGTAGCAGTTACTTGTCCACGTCGTGCTTGCTGTACTTTTTGCTTAAATGATGCCTGAGATTGAGCAAATTTTTTTAGATCTTCTATGTGTTTTCTATATTTTGCTCGTTTGTTCATTACTATTGTTATAAATTTTATATAACTAAAACGCTTTACACTAAGAAACTGTTAATACAACAGCAAAACATTTTATTTGGATCATTTGTAAGTTTATCAAATATTAAAAAGTTGTATTTATCTTTTGTAGCATTACGATAAAGTTCAATAAACTTATCTTTTGTTACGTCACCGCATTGCTCGCTTGCAATATTTCTAACGTCAACATTGTCCAGTCCTGGAAATAATATAAAACAACCAGTATTTCGCCGAATAAATCTGTCAACATTATAAAAACCTTGAGCGAGATAAACAGAATTACACTGTTTATTACGTGACGGTGAGAAATACGATCTTATTTTATTCATCTCCATGTTATTTAGCGGAATATCGTCAAAAACTACTATCTTATGTTCATCTGCATCAAGTTGATTAACTGGAATAAGATCTTCTGGCTGCCTAATTATAAAAAAATCTTCGCCAGCTTTAAGATCATCACGAAGTTTGTTATTATATTCGCTTAATAACTCATACCTATCTTGCTGTGGATTGATTGTGTAAATATAAACTCTATCGTAGTTAAAATTATCACCAAGTAGCAAATTCATAAGCAAATTTGTTTTTCCTGATCCAGTTCGCCCAACAATAAGATAATAACAATCAGGAAGTTCATTGTTATGCTTGTGCTTCATCAATCTCTCTGTATCAAAGTTTAATATTGCCAACTTTGCCATTGTTGTTATAATTTTATATAATATTGATAATTTTATGTAGGATAGTAAATAATGAGTTACTATACAAAATTTGGAACATTAGCAGGAGATGTATCCACAGAAGGTTATCAAGGTGACTTATCAAGGTATGCAACTCTTGATCAGCTCAAAAATGAAAACAATAATTTATTAAAAGTTGCCAGTGTAGACCCAAATGAAGTCGTCATTTTCCAGGACAAAAAAGGACGATTAAAAACGAGTAATGTGCAACCGTCAGATGTACTCATACGAAATCCTACTGCGGTTACTGATAATATCGTGACTTTTAACAATCGAGGTAAGATACAAGATTCTGGTAGGTCAGTGGATGATTATGTTAAAAAAGCAGGTGATGTATTTACTGGGACTGTTATTATGAACAAAATAAAATAACAGATCTTGGATATCCAACTACTAATAATGATGCTACAACAAGAAATATGTTGACGATTAAGAATCATAGTATGTGTCAGTCAATGGTGGTATGATGCGTGCATTCCCCAAAATGAACAATAATGCCGTTACTTACCTCAGAACACCAGAGTCTGATCTTGATGCTGCAGCAAAGAAATATGTCGATGATCAGGACGTTCCAATCAATAATGAAATAACTGAGCTCAAAAATGAATTTCTTGGTCACGTGAACACGTTTTTAAGTTTTCGCAGAAACATAAACACACTTAAAAATGAATTTTTGGGAAATCCATCAAATGTTGACATTAGATTCTCTAACATTAACATAAAACTTAATGATATTAACATAAAACTCAATGATATTATTAATGGAATTCCTAGTATTGTTGAGAAAACAAACTGAGTTAAAATTCCTCACAAACAGATTAAAAATATTGTGTATACATTTGCTTCTGGGTCTGGTGACTGGAGGCAGCAAAAGTTGAATAAAAAATTGTAAATTTTATGTAAATGATATAATTTAATGCCACAACGGAAAAAGAAATCGCCAGCAACAAAATCGCCACAAACAAAATAAGAAAACAACAAAACGCAAACAGGTAACACAAGGAGGAATTATTCCTTTCGCTCCACTTTTGGCGGGACTAGCGGGAAGTCTGCTGCCAAATCTTTTAGGAATCGGACGTGGCCTCACATTACCAGGAACACGACCACCCCGTTAACTAATTATGATATAATTAACAAGTTAAAAGCACTTCCTGGATTTCACGGAGTTTATTCTAAAGACGAACACACATTAATAAAATCGCCGTTAGCTGTAAGGTCGTGTGTGATAAATTTGCAAGATTTCAATGACGAATCCGGTACACATTGGGTAGCAGTTTATAATAATAATTATTTCGACTCGTTTGGACTTCCTCCAAGCGATCTAATAAAAAGAAATATGAATAAAAAATATAAAAAGGTATATTATTCATCAAATCAAATCCAACCTGTTGGAATGTCTGCTTGCGGATATTATTGTAAAATGTTTATCCGACAGATGAGCAGAAATCTCAATCTTTTAAAATTTATTTTACAGTTTGACAAGCAACATTCTCACGCTAATGATGAGATTGCAATTAATTTTATCTAAACTTACAAGTATAAGAATGTCAACATATTGTCTCAAGTGTAGAAATAAAACAGAAAATATTAATGTAACAACAGAAAAAACAACAAACAACAGGATGATGTTAAAAAGTATTTGTGCAATCTGTGGAAAAAGAAAAAATGTGTTTTTGAAGAAAAAGTCACTGGGGGCTTTGTATCCTAATGTTGTCAGGGAGGTTGTTTTAGTAGAAGACGAAAAATATAGAATGATATTCAACTGTGATTCTGACAGAGATTTGTGTCTTGAACAAAATAAAATTGTCGCATACTGTCAATGTTCTAACTACACAGAAATAATAGGTACAGCTATAGATATACACAAAATTATTGGTAAATTACCAAAACCAAAAGGCGGTTGGACTTTGCCAGGTTATCGGTATACAGGACCTTACAATCCGCTAGATCAACAACTAGATGAAAACGATAATCCATTGCCAGGACAAGAGATTTACAATCAAGTGGATGCAATGGCGATGCATAATGATATCTGTTATCGTGAACATGAAAACTCGAAAGCAGATTGTAATCAAGTAATGTTAGACGAATTACGTGATATGGAGCCAACAAACATGAGAGAACGTTTTGATAGAAGATTTGTTCAGGGAATGATTGGAGCAAAATATAAACTTGGACTCGGAAAAGAATAATACGATGATCTTGCAATCGATCTACATAGACCTAAAAAAAATGTTTCCGAGACGTAAAGTTGTCGCTAATGCCGTAAATGATATCTGAGCAATAGATTTGGTGGATGTATCCAATCTGGCTCAGTTTAACGTTGGCGCTGATGGCGCTCCAAAAATGTATTTGTTTAATGTTATAGATGTTTTTAGCAAATACGCTTTCAGTGTACCTGTTTCAGTAAGACAGGAACTTCAATGACTGATGCGCTAAAACAAATATTAACGAAAACAGAAAGAGAACCGAATAAAATCTGGACTGATTACGGGGCATTGTTTTTTAACAAAAAGTTTGAGCAGTTTCTAGAACAAAAAATATTAAAACAATACGTTACAGGGAACGAGGGTAAAAGCGTTGTTGCCGAGAGATTTAATCGCACGTTAAACGAAAAATACACAAACATATGACAGCTAAAAACACCAACAGGTACATCGATGACCTTTCTCAAATATTGGACAAGTATAATAACACGAAACATCGAACCATCAAAATGTCACCCAATAATGCTATTAAAAATCCGATATTAACAAATGAAAACATGTACCGCAGACATAAATTTAAGGTTGGTGATAAAGTTAGAATTTCTTTGATAAAAAAGGTATTTGCAAAAGGATTTACTCCAAACTGGAGCGAAGAAGTATTTATTGTTGATAAAGTACTTTTAACAATACCTGTAACGTACGCGTTAAAAGATCTGGCAGGGGAACCCATCACAGGTAGTTTTTACGAACAAGAACTACAGAAATCTGAATAAGATGTTTTCGTTATCGAAAAAGTGATTAGGAGAAAAGGAGATAAAAGTTTAGTCAAATGGCGTGGGTATCGCGATAAATTTAACAGTTGGATTCCAACCAAGCAGATTATGATATAATGCTATTATAAATTAATTCATACTTTCGTTTGACAGATTTACATTTTACTGGTTTATATAACGATATTAGATACTGCTTGCGATCGTCAGAGATCGTCATTAGATTGAAAGTTTTAACAAATATGAAATCGAATTTGACATTTTTCAGTCGGCCTGGAAGTTTATTTTTTAAGAAAGGTTTGATCAGCTGCCAAAACAGTTGGTGCTCGGCAACGGTAAAATTAAATTTCATTATTTATTTAGCAATGTGATATTTGACATTATATTTTCCAGTGGTTGTTCTGCTGTAATTTGATCTATCAATGACGGTGACTATTTTATCATCATCGTCAGACCCGTTGTTGTATAAAATATCATCTTCGCTATAACCAACAGATTTGTCTATCATATCGTTAGTGATTGTAATATTGTCTGCAACTTTATCGTTAATGTTTACATCTCTTGCAGTGGTATATTCTGCGTTTAATTCAGTGAGTCATTTCATCACGTCCATTATTATAATATATTTTTTATTTTATTTGTTATTATAAGATTTACAAAATATTATTAATCATCATATCTAAAAACTATCCTGGCATTGTATTTGATTGATAAAGCTGATCTTGTTACTCTATCAGCTACAAATTTTACTGTCTTAGGATGTATATTATAATACTTCGCCGCAGCTGTAATCGATTTGAATTTCATATCCTCGTCCGTTTCGAGATTTAACGAAACAACGGGATTTGTTGGACATCTAAAATTAATACCACCAACTCGTTTTTTTTTTCACATTTTCCTTCTGCGTCACTAGTTCTAGATTTTCCAATCGATTGTCTGTTATCTACGTTATTGATATGATTAATGACCAGACCATCGGGTATAGATCCATGAAATACATCATAAACAAAACGATGAGAATGATAAGTAAATTTAGCGACTAGTGTTCCTCTAACAGTTACTATGAGATACCCCATATTGCTTATAGTACAAAGAACCTTTTTTAATTTTTCTGTTTCTAATAATACCGCGATCGTTACCCTCGTATAAATCAAAGACCCGATGCGGCTGAAACTCATCTTGTAAGGATAAGTTTTCGATATTATCATCAGCGACTGCACCGCTCACATGATATACAGTTTGTCCTTCTTGAATATTATCGCAGAACAACGTGTAAATAAAATCTTTTCTAAGCATTGTAATCCTCTCGGTATTATCTTCCTTTACACTCATTTTATAACCCGCTGACGTTGCTTTGCCAACAGAATTTCTAGTTTTGATGTTAATAACCGAACCTAATGCATTTCCAGCGTATAGGTTATACTTTGGGTGAACGTAATATACCTCTTGCTCACATGCGCTTGTCAGATTTTGTGTCATTATACTACAGTGATTTTTATATCTCTAATTGTTTTTTCAACATAGCGCATGAGCTGTATGGTAAATTATCGATCGAACAATCAATTAGAAATTAGATTATAGTATAGCAATGTCGAAATTGCGTGATATAGCTAAAAAGGGCCTTATGGGAGTACCTGAAAAATAGCGACTGCCTTTACAGGATTTGACAACAGTTATCGGTTCGATAATCAAATCGTACTGATACATTTTACTGCAACAAATCTCTTTCATCTACTACAGACAACTGTAAAACGTGGGCTCGAAAAACATAAAAGTATCAGATTATTAGTGCAATATCATACTATATTTTCGAATCTACTTGTGACGGAAGAATCAGCTAACAAGGAAATTGCAGACCCTTACATCAACGCGAAATCCAGACGTGTTTTACTTGGGACTGATATTGTATCACTATCTAATGAAATACACCAAGAAATTTGGAAAAAAAATAGAAGAATTTACCGAATTAGGTTCGGGTTGGAAGTTTGAAATAATCAAGGAAATTTTGTTTCGCACGATGAAATATGACGTATTACGAGGTAGTTCGTACATCGACCAGCCACCAAAAATAAAAAGTAAAAGATGTATAAACATCAAAAACATAGATAACAAATATTTCCAATGGGCTGTTCTTTCCGCACTATTTCCAGCAGACAAAAATGCTGATCGTGTTGAAAATTATATCAGTCACGTGTCAAGATTAATTTGTGCTGGTATTGATTTTCCAGTGGCAGAAAATCAAATACCAAAATTTGAAAAGCAAAATATTTCGATTAACGTTTTCGGACTTGATGAAAAAGAAAAGGTCTATCCGAGATATATTTCAGAAAAAGCTTCACAATCGACTATCAATTTACTGTTTTATAAAAATCATTACGTATGGATCAAAAACTTTCATTGACTAGTTGGTGGACAGTACAATAAACGAAAAAAAAACGTTCTTTTGTTATCGCTGCTTGCACGGTTGTAATGACCATGAAAAATTACAAAAACAGTTGCAGTATTGTAGTGATGAACAAAGAATAACAGTGCCGTCTAAAAAAGATAGTGTTACAGTTTGCCCATCATAATCACAAACTAAAAATTCCTTCGTCATATACGCTGATTTCGAATGATTTTTTCAACCTGTACTTGGCGTAGAAAATAATCCTAATCAATCGAGTACAAGAAAAGTTCAAAAATCATGTTCCATGTGGAGTAACGTACAAGGTAGTTTGTTGTACTGTTTCTAGGTTATCTAACCCAATCCAATACTATCGTGTTAAAAATCCAGCTGTCTGGCTTCTCAAGCAGTTGATTAACGAAGTTGATAATATTACTTATTGTTTGAAAAAAGTAACGCCAATGTTGAAATTAACACCTCAACAAGAATCTGATCACGAGCAAGCAGAAATTTGTCATATTTGTGAAAAAGCTTTTGAAGATAACAAAAAAGTACATGACCATTGCCATTTGACCGGATAGTACCGTGGGGCGGCTCATGATCAGTGTAATTTAAAATTTCATGCTCCAGATTTTATTCCAGTTATTCTTCACAATTTTCGAGGATATGATAGTCACATTATAATAGAAGCTTTTAGTGATCCTGATATAAAAGCTCGTCAAAAACTCGATAACGTCATCAAATGTATTCCAAATAATTTTGAAACGTATATGTCAGTTACGCTAGGTAAATTGCGTTTCATTGACAGCCTGCAGTTTATGGCAGCCTAGTTAGATGAGTTAGTAAAAGGTTGTAGTAAATTTGATAACCTAACAGATTGTTTTGGAGACAAATTTAATCTATTAGCTAAAAAAGGAGTTTTTCTATACGCATACCTCGAAGACTGGAGTAAATTTGATGAAACATCTTTACCTGACAAAGAAAAACTTTACTCGCAACCTAAAAATGAAAATATAACCGATGATGTGTACAAGTATGCACAAAATATCTGGAAAGATTGTGAGACTTTTGGTGATTATCATGATTTATACCTGAAAACTGACGTGTTATTATTAGCAGATGTTTTTGAAAGTTTTCGAGAAGTAAGTTATAGTAATTACGGATTAGATCCTTGTTGGTATTATTCTGCCCCTGGGTTGACATGGGATGCTCTGCTAAAGTTTAGTAAGGTAAGGTTGGAATTACTGACTGACGTCGATATGTTCAATTTATCGAAAAAGGTATCAGAGGCGGTATTAGCGTGATAACAAAAAAATATGCTGAAGCAAACAACAAATATTTGAAAAAGTATAATCCTGAGCTTCCTTCGAAGTATATAGTTTATCTAGATTGTAATAATTTGTACGGTTATTCGATGGCAGAACCAATGCCTCCTGGTGGATTTCACTGGATCACGGCTGATTGATTTCTATCGGAGACAGAAAAAAAGATACCTAACGATGTTTCATATTTCGTTGAAGTTGATCTCGATTATCCAACTTGGCTACATAAGTTGCATAACGATTACTCTTTCTGCGCGGAATCGATGGTTATAGATTATAGTTTGTTATCAAAAGAACAGCAAGTGTTAGCATCACCAAGACAACATTCCATGATCAAAAAACTAGTACCAAATTTGCTTAATAAACGTCATTATATTTAGCATTAGAAAGTTTTAAAACAAGCAGTCGAAGCTGGTCTTGTGTTGAGAAAAGTTCATCGTGTACTAAAATTTAATCAGTCGCCGTGGATGAAAGGTTACATTAACTCGAACACTTCAAGAAGAGCTGTAGCAAAAACTGCTTTTGAGAAAAACTTCTTTAAACTGATGAACAATTCCGTTTTTGGTAAGACGATGGAGAATATTAGGAAACGCGTAAATATCGATCTAGTTAATATCAGTCGTAGAAAAAATCGTGTGTCAGACGATGATTTTGTGAGCATGAAAATTTTTAATGAGAATCTTTTTGCGATACAGAGAAGAAAAACAAATTTAAAACTAAACAAGCCGATCTACGTTGGAGCTGCAGTGTTGGATTTATCAAAGTGACTGATGTACGATTTTCATTATAATTTTGTTAAAATTCAATGGCCGGCCAGTAGATTATTGTTTACTGATACTGATTCACTCGTGTATGAAATCAAATGCGAGGACATTTATCAGGATATGTTTAATAATAGATCTCTGTTTGATCTTTCTGATTACCCACGTGACAGTAAATTTCATGACCATACAAAAAAAGGTTATTGGTAAGTTCAAAGATGAAATGAACTTGAGCGCTATCAAATACTTTATCGGATTACGTAATAAAATGTATGCCGTGTTATTAGACAATAATAAAATAACGAAAAAAGCAAAAGGTCTGCCTCGTGATTTTGTTAAAAAGTTTATGAAATTTGATGACTACAAGTATGCGCTTGATAGCGGTGTTAGTTTTATGAGAGTTATGGCATTTCGAGCGAAACGTCATAAGCTAGAAACAGATGTTATTATCAAACGCGGATTGAGTTATTTTGATGATAAGCGTTAATTGCGAAAATGGAGTAGATACACTTGCATTAGGGTATTGTCATGATGATAGATCTATACTTGACATTATCTTTTCCAACTGAAATTTTATCTAAACTTAGGAAATAATGTTTGAAAATTTAACAGTGACAAATAGCTACAGTAGCAAGATTAAATATCTAATGATGGATGGTAAACAATTGACAGTTGAAATTAATAATGAAACATCAGGTATATGTTTTAGTGGAACACGTGACAAGCTAAAACTTTCGCTCATCAGATCTGATGACAGCGAGTATTTTAATTATCTTGAACAATTGTATCAAAGGTTACTAGCGGAATTTAAAAACTTTCATAGTCCGATTAGCCAACATAAATATACTAAACTTACAATTGATCTCGATCGGTCAAAGGTATATTTTATCGACAAAATATATCCTCTTAACAAACCACAAATAAAAGATTTGTTGGAATCTCGTCGTTGTGTGAGTGTTAAGGTAAAGTTTAGTCTCTATCATCGTGATAATGAAGTATTTTTAATGTCAACAGTTGAAACATTAATCATTGGTGATGAAATATAAATAATATCACTTATCTGATTCTCCTGTTGTATCCTCTCTCTTGCAAATCCGTCCCCTCAATGACTATGAGAGAATTGAACGGCTTTATATACCAGTAATTTGGAATGTTCTCGAGAGTCACGTGATTGAGTCTGACACATCATTTTACCTATCTCTCCTTTGAAAGTTCAGCGACCGCAATGACTACTACCTTATATGGTAATGATTTGGAAGATTGAGTCTGACAAAGGTATTTTACCTATCTTCTAGTAAATTCTGGAAGATCACCTGATCTCCCTATGACGTATTTAACATTACTAAAACATTTTACTTGCCTCGATCTCCATCTGTTACATAATTTAGTTCTTCGCGCCATTATTGATTACGTTACCTAGGTATTTTGCAAAAGGTGTTCTATAGTTTGGATCTTAGCGTGATTATAGATTAAATTACCTGGGTATTTTGTATAGTTATAGACTTTCGATTTTGTGTAGGGGTTGGGTTTTCAAGGTCTCTCATAGAGGTAATTTATATTTGTTTGAAGGATTGGAGGGTGTGAAAAAGAGGATATTTGGGCTCACATCCTCCTTTTCCTTAAAAAAAAATACATCTGCCACTTGACCAGTTTTTTGTGTATTTAAATATTCTTTGACTTTGGATCTTGTGTAGGGGTTGGGTTTTTAAAACATGACTATGCTCTATACGATGATATTGATTAGGTAGCAGATGTTATCAAGTAAGGTATACATGTTCTAGCTTGGCTGGTTCTATAGATGATATTGATTAGATAACTAATGTTACCAAGTAAGGTATACATGTTATGAGCTAGGATCTGTTTTACAATTGTATGTATATATCATTGGGGGGTGAGAGTTTAGGACAGAGAGAAGTGGTCATTTTGTATTTGTTTGGAGGTCTGGAGGGTGTGGGATAGGGGTCGTTGAGATGAAATCGGCCTTTTGTGTTACTACTTGTATTAGTACGAATTTCTAATACGAATCTTTGGTCCCAAGTAACGGAAAAGGCAAAATCAACACAATTTACCAAATAATTGAATATTCTGATCTATACAATGAAACGGTAAGAGCAGTAATAATGGTAGATTATGATCTTTTCTCAGAGACACCCTACCCCCAAAAATGTTATACGGTAACAATTTTGTCAGCAGCTCTTTTTAGCACAAGACGATGAGTTTTACACGATAAGTTTTTTTAATATATTTCTGACAAAATTATGTTTTGTAAAAATAAAGGTGTCTCTAAAATAATATCAAATCAACTATCTCTTCTCCTTTACAGTCTCTTATAATTTATAGCCAAAATAATCTTGCTATTTATAGACAAAATGTCATATTAAAACAAATGAAATATTATATATAATGTCATTTTCAACCCAACATGTTCGATTTGATCTGACAAACAGATTTTATAAGAGATTTAATTCCATCAAATCAGCGTGAGGGTATACTGGTATAAAACCTAAAATGCTAAAAACCTTTGCATTAAAACAGTAGGTTGCCATATATCACGAACATATGGATATGGTTTTTCGCGACTGGAAACGATATGAGAATAACTGGCTGGGAGGATGATGTAATGCCCTTTTTTGTTAATATGGTCGATATTGTATTTGATAATGATATTTCTACTATAAATCAAACATTTAAAATAAAATCTATTTGTAAATCATAATAATAAAGTAATATTTTTTGCAAAACATATAGCCACAGTTTAACCCCATATAAACCCCTAGCTTGCCATATCATATGCTAGTAAGTTCAGGGGCATTTGAACAGTTTATCCCCATGTGATCTCCTAGGTTTTCATATAAAATCAAAGAATAATCAGAGGAAATTCGAAGGACGAAACAGACTGGACAATTTAACCCAATGTGATCCCATAGGTTGCCATAAAACACTCTAAAATGATTTGAGGTTACATATAAAGATTTCCTAGGACAGCACAGTTTAACCCCATGTGAACTTCTACGTTGTCATATAACATCCTAGTAAGTTCAGATCTTATATGATGATATCATAATTAAAGACAGCACAGAGTAAGTTAAGCACAAGATATTTGGAAAGAATTTGATTGCAAGACGTTTGGTGATTATCATAATTCGTACTTGAAAGCTGATGTGTTATTGTTGGCGGATGTATCTGAAAACTTTGGAAAAGTGAGCTATAATAATTATGGATTAGATCCCTGTTGGCAATACTCTGCCCATGGGTTATCCTGGGATGCTCTGTTAAAGTTTATTAAAGCGGAGATGGAATTAAGGAGAGACATCGACATGTTTAACTTGACGAAAAAAAAAGTATAGGTGCTGGCATTAGCATGGTAACAAAAATTATTCCGAAATTAACAATAAATAGATGTTGAATTATGATAATAACAAACCATTGAAGTATATTATTTATCAAAAAGTAAGCAATTTACATGCCTATTCAATGCCAGAACCAATGCCGTTTGGTGGATTTCGTTGGATTACTCCTAACCAATTCTGCCGGAGAAATAGAAAAAGATATGTGACGATATTTCATATTTTATTCATTTTGATCCCGATTATCCTGCTTCGTTGCATGACTTACAATAACGAGTATCCCTTTTGTTTGGAATCAGTGACAATCGATTATCGTTTGTTATCTCGAAACAAGAAGTAATGGCATAAAGAAGACATAATTATATGGTGAAAAATACCAGTCAAAATGTACCTGATAGCAAAATTATATTTTGAGTTACAAAGTTTTAAAACAAGCGGTAGATGCTGGTCTTGTTTTGAGGAAAATTCATAGTAGGTTAAGGTTTATAATCAACTCCCTTGGATGAGAGTTTATATTAGCACAAATACGTTAAGGAGAGCTATAGCTAAATCTGATTTTGAGAAATACATCTTTCAGCTTATGAAAAACTCCGTCTTTGCAAAGACAATGGAAATAATTAGAAAGCGAGTAAACAACGACCAACTGAATAATATCAACCGCCGAAACAAACTTGTATCAGATGATGAGTTTGTCAGCATGATAATTTTTTATGAAAACCTTGTCGCGATACAGCGACGAAAAATAAATCTAAAACTAAATAACCGATTTATGTTGGAGCTTCTATATTTGATTTGTCGAAGTGGTTGATGTATGATTTTCTTTATGGTCTTGTTAAAAAGCAGTGGCCGTCAAGTAAACTTTTATTTACCGATAGCGACTCGCTTGTTTATGAAATATAGACTGAAGACGTTTATCAAGATATTTATGACAACCAACATCTGTATGATCTTTCCGATTAATATCGCGATACTACATTTCATGATGATACAAATAAAAAGGTTATTGGTAAGTTTAAGGATGAAATGAACACTCTTATCATCAAATACAGGATCGGATTGCAGAAATGCATGCCGTCTTGCTTAAAAATAATAAAATAACAAAAATAAAAGATTTATCTCGCGACTTTGTTAAACAGTCTATTAGGTTTGATAATTACAATTTTAAGTATCGTTCTGATGATAAATCTTTATTTTATATTATTTTATTTGACGATAAGTTTAAACTTGACTTTATATTTAATGACTAAGTCATTCCAACCATGGTATGAAATTTTGTCTAAACTTTAAACCTAATGTTCGTAAATTTGACAGTGACAAATATCACCAATAGCAAGATCAAACATCTAATGATGGACGGAAAGAGTAGACAGTTGAAATTAACAATAAAACAACATGAATATATTTTAAAGGCTACAACTTTCACTTGTCCGATCTGGCAACAGCGAGGATTTTAATTATCTTGAAAAACTAAGCCAGAAATTGTCAGAAGGGTTTAATACATTTATGATCAAATCAGTCAACAAAAATATACTATACTTAGGGTAGAGGGGGCAATACGCCTCCATGGGGTAAAACGCCCCCAAGCTGTTCTGACGTCCCTACGCTAGAAAATGGACCGGTCTTTATTCAGCAAGCTTGCCTAGGATACACAGGTCTTGTAAAGGGCGGCAATTGTTGGATGCAGCCGCAGGCATGATTTTTATGCAAGAATATTGCTTTTTCGCATCTTCTTATAAAAGTGTTCGATCCATTTGTTTGCTGTATTTTTGACAGGGACTATCTAAAGAAAACAGGGTACTTATTTTTTTAAACATCATAGTATAGAGATGCATCATGTATAATATTTCGTGATTCGAGGCAGTTGTTAGTACCGCCTATTGTTAAATTGTCAATGCTGTACGATAGGGGCAAAACGCCCCTTACAGGGAGCGTGTTGTCCCATAACTGTTTAAATGTTTTACACTTTTTAACTATCCGTTCATATGTCTAAAATTATTCTATACTTATTTACAGATGGTACGAACTTACAGAAGGTAAACAGATCGAGGAAATTAGGGGACACCAGCTCTAAATGAGGCTCTTGAAGCAATTCGCTGTGGAACTCCATTGTAAGCTGCTGCCATGAATTATGGAATTCCAGCTAAAACTTTACGCAGACATAGAGATTTGAAGGTTTTGCAACCTGGAGTGTCAAAACTGGGAAGTAAAACTACTGTTTTCAAGCCTGAATATGAGTTACTTCTAGTCGAGCACATACAGTCCATGGAAAAGGCATTATTTGGACTTACCAATATTGATGTACGGCGTTTGGCATACGACTTAGCAGTTCATCTTAATATTAAAAACCACCCATTTCAAGGCAATGTAGCAGGTATTGATTGGTTGAAAGGCTTTATGAAAAGGCATCAAAATCTATCTATTTGAGCTCCAGAAGCAACCAGTATCAGCAGGGCCGTGGACTTTAACAAGCCAAGTTTATAATGAATCTCTTGACGTAACACTTTCTGATGGTCTCAGAACATGGAACATGGATGAATCAGGCATTAGTTCTGTCCACAAGCCAGTAAACATCATTGCATCCAAAGGTGTTAGATCGGTTGGTAAAGTTACAAGCGGTGAACGTGGTCAAACAATTACTGTAATATGTGCCATGAATGCAGCTGGTAGATTTGCACCACCAGCATTTATCTACCCACGCAAAGGAATGGTTCCATCACTGATGAATAGCGCACCAGCCGGAGCACTGGGCTTGTGTAGCCCAAGTGGATGGACCGACAGTCATATTTTTTGCAACGGCTGGAACATTTCTCTTCTTTTGTGAAATGTACGAAGGACTCTCCACACATTCTTCTTCTTGATGGGCACCATAGCCACAAAACTTTGGAAGCTGTTTTCTATGCACGCGAGAAAGGGATTGTGTTGATGACCTTTCCTCCCCATTGCACACATCGGCTCCAGCCTCTTGATGTCACATTTTTCAAAGCACTATAAAGTGCTTTCAATTTGAAATTTGGAAACTGGATAACAAGCAATCCAGGAAGACGAAGAAGCGCATTTGATGTTGCGGAAATTTTTTCTGCAGCATACAACCGATCTGAGAGTTTACAGAAAGCTGTCACCGGTTTTGAAGCCTGCGGACTTTGGCCTTTTAATCCAAATAAGTTTACAGATGATGAATTCACTCCTTCTATGGTATCTGATGAACCTCAGCCAGTTTCAGATGGGCCTAATGCAAATCAAGAAGCACTACCTGAGACGTCACACCTGATTGAATCAAATAAAACAGCTGATTACATGTCGTTTACCGGATACACAGACATGTTTGAGGGGTCGGGTGATGCAGAACCATCTGTTCAAGAAGTCAAGACAGCTGACAAACAATTAGTTGGTACTCCTACAGTTATTGGAGGTAGGGCAGGCGATACAGAAACATCGCTTAGTAACGTTATGATCACTTCTGGAAACGCAGAAACATTAAATGAACCAAGCAAAACGGTTGAATTTATGCTAACTGTTAGTTCTACAGCCACTGTGGATGGGTCCGGTAATCCAGAGATAGATGAAACAATTTATACTCAGTCACCTGATAATCAACAAACACATCACTGTGCCATCACCGTCGAGGAGACAGGCAATCGGAAAATGCATGATGAAGCTATTCTTGCTGAACGAACGGAAAGTACTACCTTGGAGGTATCTCATAAAGAATGCAGAAATGCAGACGATTCAGCATTTATGAACATATTGCTTAAACTTTCGCCAAAGCCTGGAATATCCAGTCAGCGCACAAGAAAGCGAAAGGCAGAATCAGCCATGAACTTAACATCATCACCGTATAAAACGATGCTTATCGAAAAGCAAAGAAAGACGATGACAGATACAAAAGGCAAATGTCAAAGAACTGTACAGGCATGTGGGAGCAAACTGAATGGAACCAAAGTTTCGAAGCAGAACGAAATGCAAAAGAGAAAGAAGCAGACACGTAGAGGGGACAAAAAGATAGGTAGAAAACCATCTAAGATTATGAAGACAGCTTGTATACAGGACCATGAAAAGGGAGAAAAGGCTTCGCGACCAAAGTCAGTTGCTAAGCACGATCTTGCTCTGTCAGCAGACACAACACATAATAAAGACAACATTTGCGAAAACTGCGATTTTGAATATTGAGGAAGTGATGATCCTTTAATAGAAGATTCCTAGTCGCAGTGCAAAGAATGTACCAGGTGGTGCCATAAATCCTGTGGCACCACCCTCAATATGCAATTTTGCTGTGCTAAGTGTGATTAATAAAGAATTTACCAGGAACATTCACGTTTTGTTTTGTTTTTGTTGAAATTACGGACTATTTAGACTTGAGTATTGTTGTAGCTGTTTCCTTATCCGCATTGTCGTGCTAATTTGAATGATGTAACAGTATATAGCTTTAGCACTTTGCCATACATAAAATGTCCATATAGGAATAATACTTGATCTTACAGTTCAATTGTATTACTGTAGTTTTACAGACCTTTACAGATATTGAATGCATGGTGGGGTAAAATGCCCCGGAGGGGGGCGTGATGCTCCAGCATAGGAGCAAAATGTCCCTTTATAAATTTTTGCAATTTTCATCTTTTTCGTAAATAGTTTCTTCATTAAAGTTAAACATCATTCCATTATGTTAGACGCAACGCATTCTTTAAATAAATTGTCCATTTGCGAACACAATCATGTAAATCATGCTATAAATTTCCAAAAGTTGTTAAATGGGGCGTTTTGCCCCCCCCCCCTCTACCCTACCAATGATCTTGATCGATAGAAAGTATATTTTATTGACAAATAATATCCTCTTAATAACTACAAATGAAAGATGAGTTTGTGTCTCCTCGTTGTGTGAGCGATCGATTAAAGATTAATCTCTATTATCATGATAATACGATATTTCTAATATCGACAGTTGAAACACTGATAATCAGTGATGAGCCATGAAATTTTGTCTAAACTGTATAAATAATCCTACAAAAGATATCTAAATTTAATAAATAATCTGTCAAATAAATTTTTGTCCGTAGTAGAGGAAAAACAAACAGTCTAGATCAGAGACCCTATAATAGTTACCAACAAGTTCGTAATTTCGTATATTTTGTCAGATGAAATAGTTCTCAGAGTTGATGATATGGATGATGACTTTATCGTATATTTAGTCATAGAAGACATTTATCATGCTTTAGTTGACGACTTATCGATTCCGAACTTGTTGGTAATGATTACATGGTCTATGGTCTAGAATACTTGTTACCCTCTACTACTCAACAGTGTGCTTGGTTTGTTTCAAAGTAGATTCTTATACATAGTACTATATTTATTCCCCTGTTGTAAATGCGCATGCAATATCAATGTGTTCAGTATCATAACATACTGCACGATTCTGGCAAACCAAATTTAAATTTAAAAAAAAAATGAATTTCATTAATAAATCTCCTAATTTCCGTTACCGTACTTCTTGTTTCAAGCGTGTTGTACAATTACCATTTAACTGGATTTTTAATTGATATAAATGAACGAAAATTGCATAACTGATAATTTTTTTTTTATTTACCAATAACTGACTTGGCCTTATTTTTACATTGCACTGCTATGCAAAGGGAAAGCTTGATGCAATAAATAATAGACAAAATCTTGGGTGATTCAACTAACTATATAAATGTCTCTGACGATACACCAGACAAAATCCTGTTCCTTATTTGTATGTCTATTTCCAAAGAAAGCTTCCCCGGAGAGAGAGAGAGAGAGAGAGAGAGAGAGAGAGAGAGAGAGAGAGAGAGAGAGAGAGAGAGAGAGAGAGAGAGAGAGAGAGAGAGAGAGAGAGAGAGAGAGAGAGAGAGAGAGAGAGAGAGAGAGAGATGGCTACAGTGGCAGAGTCGTTAGAGCGAGATTGCAGGTTAGAAATCCTGTCTAATCATACCAAAGACTTCTGAAAATTGTACTAAATTCTGCTTCGCTAGGCGCTCAGCACTAAGAGGTTAGTGTTAGGCCTAGTCGGCCTAGTGCCAGGATAATGTGACTAGGTTGGACATAATGCTACATGTCTGAGGGATGATGCCCGGTGCTAGACATCACAATAAACCTCCACGCTGCAGATATAATAGTGACAGAATTGAAAAATTGTTAAAGATACATTAACAATTCAAATCACACACACACACACCAACAAACACAAACACACCCACCCACACAGTAAACTATTGCTTACTGACATATTTTTGGGTCAAGCGTTTGTATCGTGATAACCGATCTACGATAGTTCTGAAAGTACAGCTTAACGCATCAGCCCTCTTTACTGGCATTCTATTTATAAACAGTCTAGATAATTTCTGCATCTTCCCCTAAAATCTTACTCTTTATGCCACATTATGAAAACGACTCAATTTTGTTTAAAAATATATATCAAACAGGTTCGTCATTGCATTAAACAAGTTTATATCGGCTGTTTTTTATTCTTTTCAAGAAATCAGTTTTTTTAGTAACGATGTAATTCCGGACATTCCTGATGTCAGTGATGTGAATAAAAAAGAGAGAGGGCTAAAAACACCACCACCACCACAACAACAACAACAGCAACAGGAGCAACAACAACAACAGTAGTGATAATAATAATAATAATAATAATAATAATAATAATAATAATAATAATAATAATAATAATAATAATAATAATAATAATAATAATAATAATAATAATAATAATAATAATAATAATAATAATGATAATATATTTTAGATGTATGCGTACTTCATACTTTTCTGAACATCGCCAAACAGATAAACCAGTGATATAATACAAATACATTTATTGCAATATCGGTTAAAATAAAAAATTACAATTAAAATTGGCGCCAATACCCTGCAATGTAGTACATAAATCAAATGTTATGCTAATTAGACATCTGATAGAGATTTTTGCCAGTCAAAAATAAGTTGATAAAAAAGTGCTGTGCTGTTGCATGTTTAGTCTTCTACTACAAATAATGCAGGCATGTCCAAGGTTGACAAACAAATAGAAGTGAACGGAAAGGAAATTACTTGCATTACTGAAGTGGTGTACCTGTAAGTTTTGTATTTACTGTTATCTAGCATGCACTGTTATTAATCCAAGATTACTTAATATATGTAATGTAAAGAAATGAATGCAACAATGTACGTAAGATCAACTTTTTATTTATTTCTATACAAGAAAATTGTTTAAAATCTATATATCCTTCCCATCTAAATCGTAAAATTTGGGGTCATCTACTACATTAACTATATTGGAGTTCTCTTTGGATCATTTAACCAAAACGTATCTATCACAATACAAATGTCAAAATATTTTCACAAAATTTGTTTGAGTTAGAAAGGAATATCATCATACATTCATACAATCTTATGCTTATTTCCATCCCATTAAAACTTTTAATATATTGGGTTTTTTTCCAGATCGGTTATATACATTGTTAATTTAAGTAGACAGAGGTCGTCACTTTCACGGATACTCACAAAGTATGAAAATTGTTTTCTAAACTTATTCTGAGAAATTAGTTAAATATTCTTGCATAGCACGTAGTATTTGCTACAATTTTTTTTTCAAACATCTATGCCATAGATTGTCTCTACCAACCTATTAAAAGTCCTTAAAGAAATGAATCCACAATATATTTCGTTTCTGTACTCAACCTCAATTGACCACAAATGTGCGTCAACTTAACTCGTAAATTATTTCCTATATCTGCATCAATCGAATCAAAATATCCTCTATTATTCAGCATTATGTTGAACAAGTTGTCTTTTTGTGCTTTTTCCAGCTCATTACAAGATGTGTAAAAAAGAAGGAAGATTAATAAAAATAAATGAAGAATCCTCTTCCTTGACAATACTGAAAGTGTAAAATGATAATGGTCGACTTTGAAACTCGCTTAAAAGATATGTCCACACAAAACTTGAAATAACAATCTGAACTAAATTAGTTGGAGATAGTTATTGAATTCAACAGAAGGAGATTCAATGGAATTAGGTACATTATGGAGATCCACATTAACTCGAATGCTCTCGGGACCCATTGAGTGTTCTAATTCAACGTTTGCAGAAACTAAATTTTCCCGAATTAGCGAAGGTTCACTATGTTGTCCAAAATCCATCCCAACGACAATGTTTAATTCTCCAATTTCGCTGCTTTCAATTGTATCGTAATGTCCAAGCGAATATCCCTCCTGTAGGTTATTCTCTCCATCATCTTTATTACAAACTGTACTCGTATTAATCTTTGATGCTCTGACTATACGCAAACTAGAAATAAAAATAAAAATGTTTTAGATAACGGAGAAAATTCGACAGAAACGAATATATATATATATATATATATATATATATATATATATATATATATATATATATATATATATATATGCATGTAAACATATAACCATATATACATATACAACATACACGCACGCACGCATACACACATACACGCATACATAGATGCATACATACATACATACATACATACATACATACATACATACATACATACATACATACATACATACATACATACATACATACATACATACATACATACATACATACATACATACATACATACATACATACATACATACATACATACATACATACATACATACATACATACATACATACATACATACATGCATGCATACATACAATTAAATTATTATACTGGATTTGGTATTCATTATTGCATCAAACTGTATTGCCCACATTTATCCAGTCGTTAAATATCATTATGTTGAATTTCAAACATTATATAAATGTTTCATAAATGGGGAAGAATTTTATTCAATTACACTTAAATGTATTGATTTTATGATAATAGTATAATATATATTTGAGGAATGCTTTTGACCTTTCTTTACTGATTTTGTTTGGCTTCAACAGGTTGACAAGTATAGTTACCAGGTCCTTATTTTGTAGACAAGACAGGCGAGGAAAGCAGCAGCTAAAGTAGCTCCCATTCCGAGAATAATATACAGCATGTGGCGTTTGGAAGGAAAATCTGAGACAAAAGAAAGTTTTACTTACCAACTGACAATTTAAATTTTGCTTGGTGTATAATATGGTTTATAGAACTGTATTGCGTTAGCTTGCTATAGTTAAACAAATGTACCTCAAATTAACACTGTCTTTCAAGGGTTGTCTCCCATGCAATGTTCTAGTATTACATGAAGTAGCTTAAGGCATACTTAGTATTCAATATATTATCAGCAGTTTAATATACATATAATGTTACAATAAGTAGTAACGAAAATTGAGGTCATGGAATAAACGAAAGCTATGTAGACTATGAAATAGCAAAGTGAAAACAAAAGAGTGGACACAGCAAACAATGCATTTTCTTTAATTTGCTGCTAATTCGATGGAGTCATATTATATTCTAACTCGTAGAGATTAAAGAATTTTTTCACTGTATCCGGAACTTCCAATTTCATTTTGTGACAGAGCGTTAATTTCTAACTACTCTGGTAAGCACTTGAAATTTGTTCTGCCTCTAGTTGTGCTTTTTCCTACTTATTCGAATAGAATGGTCTATAATGTTGCATACACGTCTTAAATAAGTTTTATTGCTTAAAGCGGAAACGTCAGTCCATAACATTGTCAAGCATCAAATTTCTGATGATACTAAAATATAAATAAAAGACAAAAGCAACACCAAATCGAAGTCGAGCCGAACATTAGTGGCAATTGTTACTAGTTTAGACAACTTATCCTGGTCATATAACGTTGTTTTCTGATAAAGGTAATTAGCAAACCAAAATTTTATCTTTACTTCATGAAAATGAGTGGTCGTAACTTGAGACCTTTCGACACTCTGCAGATGGAATATGCATAACTATTACCAGCATACATTTTTATCTTCAAACACTTTGTCATAGTGGTACCTTTATAGCAAACTGTTGTCAACGGTTAAATATCGGAGCATAGCAAAAGAGCGATATAACTCAAGAATGTTGTCTGCATGCTTAAATACAATTTTTGTCTAAACGTTTAGCAAGCAGAGCAAATAATGATAACGGTCTATAATTTGAAAGATCCCATTTTCACCTTAAAAAGTAAGGATGATATTTTGCATTTTCCACTACATTGGAAAGGTATATGAAAGTAATTATTCACTTAGATTCAACAAGGATGCAACTTTCATACAATGTTTAAAACCTTTTAATTCGAGATGTGACGAAGTTCTGATGTGGTTTTACTATGAAGAGGAAAACCTGTTGTCAAAATAAGTATCACTTGACGTGTTAAATATTGTATTTTTCTACTAAAATAAACAACACGCTAGCAGTGACATAAAATCCGTACTGGGATTTGAGCATACGCAAACTAGTTTAATTTTGATTGATCAGAATATGGCAAAAAGTTGTGTTCCCTGAATTTATGTTTTATCTATATCATCTTGTTGTGTATGTCAGTCAGTTGAACAAAATCTGGTAATTAATATCATGATTTTAATTATACGCATAAAGATAATAAATGACAAATAGGGATTTGGGATGGATTTATCTGTGAAAATTGATAGGGCTTTTTACACCTAATATTATGAAATATGGCTGTATCTAATTAAAAGCGTGATCCGATTGATAGACAAGTGACAATGCCGAGTTCTTGTTGACGTTGCAGCGACAGGGAATATAATCTCCTAACACAACTTTCATGTGGCTGAAATAATAATTTCGACTCTAGCGATATAAAGTGTCAGTTTTGTTGATTTTGATCACTCAGTGTTTGACCAAACTGCAAAATTATTAAACATTCTATGGGGGAGGAGTACTTAAAGGTTTTTTCCAAAAACTACAAGGAAATCAGTCATGATTCTGCATCTGAAATTCATTAGAACGACAGACAAAGTATTATTCAACTGTAAAGTTTTATAGTAATAAGTTAATGGGTTTAGTCGAGAATATATTACCTTCTGTTTCCACTTCCGTAGCTTTACCTGAAAAAAGTAAAAACTGTAGAAACATTCCTCTTTATTCAAATCCCTTTATAATTTAATTGACCGTTTTTCCCCTTTCCATTGTAATCCAATATATATATATGTAGAGGTTTACAAACACAACGTTTTTGTGTTTATTTGTTTGTCGTAACTATGTTTTGTATTTGCCTTTGAAAAAGACTCATTAAGAGTCGAAAGCGCTTAGGCTAGTTAGTTACTAGTTTCGTACTGTTCGTCGTCAGTTTATTGCATCTATATATATATATATATATATATATATATATATATATATATATATATATATATATATATATATATATATATATATATATATATATATATATATATGAATGCTGTTGATTTTGCGCTGAAGCATTCTCTTTCCAATAAATTTAATTATTCTTCATGGTAAAACGTTCGTCTGTAAATAGTAAAAAGCAAAAAAATATCCGATTTGTCAGAAGCAAATGTACGAATCAAAACGGCAGACACAGTGATAGCAATAATTAATGGATGCAATCTGTTCTTTTCGTTGTTACTTATATATATATATATATATATATATATATATATATATATATATATATATATATATATATATATATGTATGTATGTATGTATATATATATATATATATATATATATATATATATATATATATATATATATATATATATATCAGTATTATATATTTGCGTTTTTTCCTCCTTATCTTATCTCTGTGTTTCAAGATATGTAGCATGTGAATTGTCAGTGTGTGCAAAAGTCAATGTTATTCTAGAAACTAAACAACACACTAAAATAAATTTCATAGTTCGTAACCACTGATATCCCTAACCGTTACATGTAGCATTTCTCAGTTTAAGATTGTCAAAATATTCTAGCAGTATAATTAAATAATGTAAGAAAGTGTCGTGGGACAACTATTATCCTACATTAACAATTCATTCTTCTGTAAAGAAAGTATGCGACATGATTTGCAATTTAATTGGTAACGGTAACAACAACTTTTTCCGACATCCACAATAAAGTAACAAAAACGTTAACTCCAAATTTGACCTAACATATGCACAGGCTGATCTTTTTTCTTAATGTTCATCATCTTATCGTTATTCGGCAAAATTGCAAACCGCTTTAAAGTCAAAAAGGGGTGATGCATTCAAAATTCACATAAAATAATTCAGAAAGGTTTAATCAACCGTTTACTATTTTGGAACGTGTGTGAGCTTTAAGCAAGGCCCATTATACACGCACCGATCCCGACAAAATGCATTACCAGTTTCTGAACCACCTTTTGAAACCCTTTAGAATAATTTCAATGATTTTACCAAAACTTTGGAACAGGTTTCGGTATATGTCCCCAAACCAGGTAAGAATAACACCAATCATATTAATTATCGTCGCATTGCTATTACGAACGTTATCTATATAACGATGGAACATATGTTCATTGCCATGATTGTTTGGTATTTGGAGACTAACAATTTAGTATGTCCTTTTTACAGTAACTTCTGATATGGCCGCAGTACCAATGATTATCTGGTCGACTATCGATGCTTTTAAAAAAAGAACATTTAGTAACTGTCCGGAAAAGGTGTATGGCAAAATATAGAAGTATAGAATAATGGATCTGAAAGGCTGTGTACCCACCGTTATATGGAACGTTACTTCAAATAGGGAATTCAAGGTACGAGTAGACACACCCACCCCACCCCACCCCACCCCAATGATATGTTGTGGCAAGAGAATGATGTGCCCCAGAATAATATTTTATGTTCGCTTTTAAGCCTCAAACCTAATAGCCTTACCATGTGTTTGATTACAAGTGTGATATATGTTGATGATTTTCCAATATGTTATCGATCGACAATCACAAAAGCAATATAAGCAAGATTTAAAATAGGACCAATGTCAATGTTTCAAATTATCAAAGTAACAAACAATGTACATGCAGTTCTATCAGACACAAAGGAGACATGATGAACTCAAACTGATAGAAAAGCTGTTTTCAACCTATATAGAAACTTTATTAGATCCAAACTGGATAATGTTTGTTTTGTTAATGATTCAAACAGTCATATTTAAAGATACTTGACTCAATATAACATCAAGCAACACGGCTTTCTTAGAGAACGTTTAAGATACACATATAAACGCATTGTACTAAAACAATGTGTCACCTCTATTGCTTCGAAGAGAAACATATTTTATAATATGCCCTAAAAATAAGATCCAAACCTTTGAACCCTGCTTTTGCATCTGTTTTCCATTTCAAACATGCGAAATATTGTACTACGATAAACCAAACGTCATTCTTAACTCTACCATTGGAATATCCTCCAGCCAAGAAGACAAAATATTTGGCCTTTTACAAATCTAAATGTTGTCTGATCCTGTAAAGTCTCCTTGCCTTTCTCAACAACATCAAGTTCTTTTTACTTTATTAAAGAAACAAATCACTCTCAACCATGAAGCATCTCTTGCTTGATTGTTCGATATTCAACCTACAAACGATCGATAGTAGAATCTTCAACTTACAAACGATCGTTACTAGAACATTCAACCTACAAACGATCGATACTAGAATCTTCAAACTACAAACGATCGATACTAGAATCTTTAACCTACAAACTATCGTTACTAGAATAATCAACTTACAAACAATTGTTACTAGAATATTCAACCAACAAACGATCGATACTAGAATCTTCAACCTACAAACTATCGTTACTAGAATAAGCATCCTACAAACAATCGTTAATAGAATATTCAACCTACAAACGATCGATACTAGAATCTTCAACCTACCAACTATCGTTACTAGAATGTTCAGCACATGAAATAATGTTTTCATACGGTAAATAGTCTTGTATTTTAAATTTTGCGAAGGAAGTTGACATTTGTTTTATCATATTGCTGGTGAGCAGAGCAATTTTACTGTAGTATTTAACTAAACATATTTACTGTTAATCACTCTAAGTTTGATTTCATTTTTGTATTTCCGTTTTATGCACCATATATATATATATATATATATATATATATATATATATATATATATATATATATATATATATATATATATATATATATATATATATATATATATATATATATATATATATAACGTTTTCCGTGTACCTTCATATAATATTCAAAAGATTTCATCATTAAATTCTTGTACTTTTGTCGCTGTATGCAATAAATATATATGATATGTAAATCATTATGATATTGGTTACATGGTGAAATGTAAAATTCACAAACAACCAACCATATCAAAATCGCACCACAAAGGAAAATTGCAGCGCATTTTCCAACATGAAAATACTCATTGTAATAACCACTGGGACGCATGCGAACAAAAGCGAATAATGCTGGTTTAAATCCAGAGACTGTTTAAACGAGTTCTTGTTACAGAATCTCTAAGCATTTACTATGATTATTACTCATATATGTGGATATCAATACATTCAATCCCTAGACACCGTCTTTACATTAATTATCTAGAGATCAGACTTACAAAATAAGATAAACCTGTTTAAAACAACTGTTACAATACTTTGCTATTATGTGTAGTTTTGCACGATTAGGAACCACCAGCATTATCTTGAAAACGTACGTTCGTTGTTTAACATTTGGTGTATTACCTTATCGGTACCACATAAATACCTTCAATGTCGACAAATATAGAATCCAACAGGTGCCCTTTGTCATCCCATGCAAAGTAACCTCCCTTGTGTAGCCATGATACGTATGGAATGGTGAATGAGAATTCCCTTTTCGACACACAACATTGCACCTGAAGCTGTTTCTTTTGTATGATATCTGTATAAATACAATCTCTTTCAGCAACATTGTAAATTAGGACTCTACGGCTGGTAATGGGGTCAACAATTTTAATTGACGAGATCGTTTCTTCTGTAGCTATGAACGATAGTGTAATCGGTTCTCCTAGTTGAGCCACTAATACGCGACCTGCAAATAGAACGCGACACAGTATAGTATGGCATGAACATGTCTCTGTACTTAATTGTTTGATCTAAGAATGCACTACAAAGCAAAGAATGCTGAATTAAAATAAAGGAATAGCGTGTTTGTATGTATGTTAAGATGAAGAATTAAGAAATATATTTAAAATAAAATACAAAATAAAACTGAGAGAAGCAAGGGTATCGTGTTTTATATGTAATTCCGTTTAGGTCTGCCTAATAAATTAATAGTAAATCAGCCGGCGTGTTTTCTAGTAAATTGTTCTCATGTGCAAATGAGAGAGGCCACACTCGAACTATTTTGCGTCATGCATACAACTGAATACACCTAATCCCAAATTGAAACCAAGGGTTCGCAAAACAACTTGTACATAATAGTATGCGTGTTTATATCGCTGAACCTGAAAATTGTGCTGCACAATGACAAAAAATATCCAGACATCGCATCATTATGAACATGGTCTTATAAAAGAATCTATTTTAAAACCTGAAGTGACCTAGTGTAGGCAATTCTGTCTTTTCTCTGTAACCAAACTCGATCCCAAAACAATTAAAGAAAACTAAAATTACAAATAAACTATATCCTAATCTGTAAACAATCAAACAAAAGTATCATATGGTCGAAGCTTTGTTTTAGACTCATAATTAGAAAAGTTACGCATTGTTTTGTCAAATTATTTTTTTAAGTGGTTTCGTATGAAAAACAGTTTTTATAGTGACATGACATTCAAGATAACTTAATTCATACATTTATTTCTTTCAGCTAGCTATTAGTCTGTTACTGCAGCTTGGCGTGTCTGGCGATGTTGATGATAACAATCTGTGTGTCAATGTGCGCTTCTGTAAACATAAGCTATTGAAAAAAGCCATTGTCCTAATGGATCATTTTCACATTATCTGAAAATAACGTTTGCGAGTTACCTCGCAAATTCTCGCAATTCCAAAACGAGGCGTTCACTGATGAGGGATACTAAAACAATCAAAGTGTCTGTACGTGAGAAGTATATGGAGTATATTCGAGAGGATTACAGTATGTAACTGTCAAATATGTACAAAATCTGAACGCCTCACTGTTAATATCATTTATGGAAGTGGGATATCGACACGAAAAAAAAAACATTTCGCAATCAGTTAAGGCCCTCCGTAAACGTTTAAAGAAGGTGGATTGAAACAATTTATCTGAAATGAAAGTCCAACAGATTTAGAACTAGATATGTCAATTTAAAACTAGATTTAGAACTAGTTATGATTATTTAATACAGATTTAGAACTAGTTATGCATATTTAATACAGATTTAGAACTAGTTATGCCTATTTAATACAGATTTAGAACTAGTTATACATATATAATACAGATTTAGAACTAGTTATGCCTTTTTAATACAGATTTAGAACTAGTTATGCCTATTTAATACAGAGTTAGAACTAGTTATGCCTATTTAATATATATTTAGAACTTAGAACTAGTTATGCCTATTTAATACACATTTAGAACTAGTTATGCCTATTTAATACAGATTTAGAACTAGTTATGCCTATTTAATACAGATTTAGAACTAGTTATGTATATTTAATACAGATTTAGAACTAGTTATGCCTATTTAATACAGATTTAGAACTAGTTATGCCTATTTAATACAGATTTAGAACAAGTTATGCCCATTTAATACAGATTTAGAACTAGTTATGCCTATTTAATACAGATTTAGAACTAGTTATGCATATTTAATACAGATTTAGAACTAGCTATGCCTATTTAATACAGATTTAGAACAAGTTATGCCTATTTAATACAGATTTAGAACTAGTTATGCCTTTTTAATACAGATTTAGAACTAGTTATGCCTATTTAATACAGATTTTGAACTAGTTATGCCTATTTAATACAGATTTAGAACTAGTTATGCCTATTTAATATATATTTAGAACTTAGAACTAGTTATGCCTATTTAATACAGATTTAGAACTAGTTATGCATATTTAATACAGATTTAGAACTAGTTATGCCTATTTAATATAGATTTAGAACTAGTTATGCATATTTAATACAGATTTAGAACTAGTTATGCCTATTTAATACTGATTTACAACTAGTTATGCCTATTTAATACAGATTTAGAACTAGTTATGTCTATTTAATACAGATTTAGAACTAGTTATGCATATTTAATACAGATTTACAACTAGTTATGCCTATTTAATATATATTTAGAACTTAGAACTATTTATGCCTATTTAATACACATTTAGAACTAGTTACGCCTATTTAATACAGATTTAGAACTAGTTATGCATATTTAATACATAAAACAAAGCCAGTGATGAAAGGAACAAATATTTTTAAAAAAAACTGCATTCGCATTTTTCACTGAAAGACATGTCTTGAGATTAAAGTTTCATGTAAGATAGATTTTATTTTTGTGTATGTGAGAAATGACTGCATCCTTGAAAAATGAAATACTAAACTATAGAATAATGATATTTTAAATTAAAATGCTAAACTAAAGAATAAGATCATTTAAAATAAATATCAAAATCATGGAATAATATTATTTAAAAAAACACTAAGACTATAGAATAATGTCATTAGAACTAAAACACCTAGAAAATACATAAATGTGTTTGTTTTCTTTTAAGCTAAAAAAACAAAAGGTATAGAAAGATGTTATTTTAATTGAAATATCAAACGACAACGAAATAATAACATTATTTTAACTAAGATGCCAAACGTAACGAATGGTTTTATAATAAATTAAAATATCAAACCGACAGATCAATGTTGTTTTTAATTAAACTTAGATAATTGTCAGACTTCGATCCAGGATTCTGAAAATGGGTTTATGCACTCATTTGCAGGGTTTGAAATTAACAGTAGTCGGTTAGTCAGAGACAAATCACTGCAATCTAAAACTGGTAATTAGTATAATGGAACAAAAGCAAATTTTATTCTAAGTTAATTTGACAGAAAGGTGGAGACGGGCTACTGCCTGTTGAATCTACTAGGATATCGAATGTTTATCCGCTGATTGTAGTTGCAGTTTTTTTCAAACTACACCCTCGACATGATATGATTGCTAAACTGTATAAACCTCTAATTATTATTTGGCCAATAGTATTAAACCTTATTAAGAACTAGCTTAAGTTGTTTTAATGCAAACTAAGATATAATACATTCCCCAACATTTTTTAATGCAAATTTAAATATAAAACAAATTACAAACACTTTCAATTCATATACAATTTCGAAGATAAATGTTTTATTTGCTTTGCTGTGTGTGCTTTTTAAAAAGTTCTATTTGGAATAGGATTGTTTATCATTATTATTATTATTATTATTATTATTATTATTATTATTATTATTATTATTAGTAGTAGTAGTAGTAGTAGTAGTAGTAGTAGTAGTAGTAGTAGTAGTAGTAGTAGTAGTAGTAGTAGTAATAGTAGTAGTAGTAGTAGTAGTAGTAGTAGTGTTGCTGCTTTTGTTATTATTGATGCATGTATTTGTTTACCAAACTATAAGTACATGTACATGATGCCATGTTATTATTCAGGCTTTCCACTTCCAAGCCAATATGAAAAACTGAAGATAACCTTTATCCAACAGAAAAGCCCAGTTTTGATTTTTAGCAATCAATATCAAGAACGAGAACTCGTCCGAATCGCGTATTGGGAAAGGGGTCTAATCTGGAAAAGAAAAATGAATCGACTGAAATACATGTCTCCAAGGAATGGTGAATAGGTTTCATTTCTCCTCTCTTTTTCTGTACAATTCTCCGATCTGTCCTTTATTACTTGATTTTTCATGCTGGATTTCAATTTCTTTATAGACTATCTCCTTTCTTTATCTCTCTGCTCCGCAAAGAGAAACGACTTTTATTAAAGTGCCATTACATGAACACGCACACTACTTATACAGTTTATATCATACCAAAAATCATGACAATTTAAGAGTCAGTGATTGGAGTTTAGCAAAACAAACGCTGCCGAAAAGTTTGGATCAAGAAAACTTCCATATTCTTGATTCAGAACAACCATTTATCTATCTGTGCAAAAACTGTTATGACAACAATCTGGGATTAATCGTGTTTTTCATTGTTTTGTTGATTTTATGTTGGGGGTCAAATTTCTAATCAGACCAAGGAAGCAGAGATTCTAATCAGCTGTAACATTGAATATAGGAACAGTAATAATGGTAACTAATTCAATCTTGATATGACGACTCAGGTTCTAAGAAAGAGTTATGGTCCCAATTCAGATGTTCCTGTTTTTCAATGAAACGCTGTAAGATAAACATTGATAATATCGGAGATGAAATCGTATTCATAGCAGTTTATTTGAATTTACTGTTAGATTCCATGAAGGACATAAAAGAAACAATCTTACAATGACGGGTCTGTCCACTATTGAAGCTGCAATTAATAGGTGTATATAATACAGTTTTTATGTTTCATCTACCTTGTTACTTGAGGGCAGTTATCACTTTAGGTTTCTCTTTTGCTATGTCACGGTATCGATGATGACAGTAATTGGGGTAACGATGCCGATGGTGTCGAAGGCAGTAGTAATAACAATTACAGCATGTCTGCATGTTCTTGTTGATGTCTGTCTCCTATTGTCAAGCATGTACTGTCTTGAGAAAATAATTGGATGGTATTAAAGGTGCTAACTAATAATACTTACGTGCGACAAGAACACGTGCTGTCCTTTTATCAAAAGAATGTTCCTTTATTATATAATTTCCACTGTCATTAAAAGTTACATTTAGTAGCAGAAAACTAAACTGGAAATTGTCTAGTACGATTTTTTGTATTCGGCCAGTATAATTACTGTTGATAGAAATGTTTTCGATTTGTCCATTCCAAAGGCGGCACAGCATCAGATTAGTGAAATGTAGATTACTGATGTAACCAGAGAAGTTTATTTCCAAAGTTGTATCTCCATCCGTTCGAAGTCCGTCAATATAAACAGTTGTATTATGTCCCTGTAAATTTATTTTAGAATCCAAATCTGCAAGTATTAGCAATAGATCTTTAAGATATACATGAAACATGATAAAGGCATATCGAAATTGTAGAAACTTAAGTAATATAAATATTATGCAAAGGCAGTTAAATACACTCATATCTTTTAACATACTGAGAACAAGCATGCATACATAAACATGCATACTTGAGAAGTTATCCATCGGCAAGAATTCATTCAGCATTGTTTAAAATGGAAATTTTTCATTGTATACGAATGCGTAGGAACAATGCAGCGATTAAACATGTCAATTTCCTTTCAGATTAATTGTATGGATTTTGTATTTAAAAACTTCTGTGGGCTCTATCAGAGGTTCAAACACTTATCTCGGTTTATAAACATAATCACTTTGCAAAACTTATGTCTGCAAAACGTATGTACATGTATTGTACTTTTTCAAGAATGCATGTACACGCACATGCAAATAAATCTTGTCGTTTTGTAAAATATGTGATAATATTTTAATTGATTGTAGTTCTTACAAAGCATCCATGTTGCTTTTTTCAAAACATTTGTATTACATATTGAAAAAATATTAAGAATATCCTTTAAACTTTTCACATGTATTTCTATGTTTATATATGACAATGTTTAACAGTAATTACTGGTTTGCAGCTTTCTAAGGCATAAACAATTAAACAAACAATATTCTTAGTATTTTTTTATATAAGGATGCTTATTTCAGCTTTCTTCCAATCCTTGTCTTTAATATTTATCTCGGCAATAACTTTTCCTTCGTCTCAAAATTCTGTAAATTGTATGCATCTTCGTCAAAGATTCTAATCGTGTACCTGGTCGATATTTTCTACTCACCTTTAGGATGACTTATTCCACATAACATGAGGAAAACCGACAAGCTGGTCAAACTATTCATTATTTTACAATCATCTGTGGCACCACAAATTGCCCAAATGGCAAGAATGTTTTTACATTGTTTTCAAAGAGTAGTGTGTTATGTAATAGCAAGAGTCGAAATTATTTGAGCCTTCACAGATGCTCATTACCAATGTTAAATGAGTATGTCAGAAATATTATTTACATTTTCGAAGCTGATTTATAAGCACAGTCACACTTAGTTCCACCGCAGTATCACTTAAACTGCAAATGTCAGACTGTTACTGAAAACGAAAGTAGATCGCATCCAATTATATGTTAAAACCCTTGACTTTCTTTTTGATGCAAGATGCCCTAATAATGGGGAAAGATTCACAATAATATCAGACAATTAATAAATGATATCTAAGGAATCAGTGATAAACACAGTGTCATGAGATAAGGACTCGTCGTCTATGTTTCAGTCGATACGATATATAATGGTTATTATGCAAGCAACAACGCAGGAAATATTAAGTAGGTTAACGAAATAGACAATCAGTCCGGATGGCATAAATCAGTCTGGTATCTTGACCTCTTTCCTACTTTTCGATACATGTGAAAATAAATGGTGTAGTAAATCACCTCCATTTAGTTATCCAATTCACAATCAATGCATACTCGTGTGTTCATACTAAGAGTATTATGTTTACTTTAGATACTAGAGTGTTATATTATTTTCTACACTAGAGTATTATATGTATTTTCGATACTAAGAGTATTATATGTACCTTCGATACTTAGAATATTATATGTACTTTCGATACTACGAATAGTATATGTACTTCTGATATTAAAAGTATTATATGTACTTTCGATAATAAATATACCTTTGATACTTGAGTATTACATGTACTTTTGATACTAAGAGTAGAATATGTACCTTCAACACTAAGAGTATTATATATACTTTCGACATTAAGAATATTTTATGTACTTTCAGTACTAAGAGTATCATATTTTCCTTCGTTATCAAGAGTATTATATGTACCTCCGATGCTGATGGTATCCTATGTACTTTAGACATTAGAGTATTAATGTACTTTTGATACTAAGAATATTATATGTTCTTTAGATACTAAGAGTATTTATGTACTCTATATACCAAGAGTATATTTGTACCATCAATACCAAGAGTATTATATGTACCTCAAAATACTGAGAGAATTACATGTACCTCCGATTCTGAGAGTATTTTGTGTACTGTTAATACCAAGAGTATTAACTGTACCTTCGATACCTAGAGTATTCTATGTAATTTCGATGTTAAGAATATTTTATATACATTGGATACTATGTGTATTATATGTACTTTTGACTCTTTTGCACCTTGTATACTAAGTGTATGAAATATGTCCATTCTATCCTAAGAATATTATGTACCTCCGACACTGAGAGTATTGTACGTACTTTCGACACTAGACAAGTATATGTTCTTTTGATACTAAGAATATTATATGTTCTTTAGATACAAAGAGTATACATACGTACTTTTGTAACAAAAAGGATTATATGTACCTTCGACACAAGAGTATTATATGTACCTCCGATACCAAGAGTAATATAAGTACTTTGAGTATAAAACAATTATATATATATATATATATATATATATATATATATATATATATATATATATATATATATATATATATATATATATATATATATATATATATATATATATATATATATATATATTCGTTACCAAGAGTGTTGTATGTACTTCCGATCCTAAGAGTATTTTATGCACCTTGGAAACCAAGAGTATTATGTGCACCTTTCATACCGTTAGCATTAACTTACCTTCGATACCAAGCTTTTATTTGTACGTACAATACCAAGAGTATTATATGTACCTCCCATCCCAAGAGTGTTATATGTACCTTGGAAACCAAGAGTATTATTTGTACCTTTATACCATTAGCATTAACTTACCTTCGACACCAAGAGTATTATATGTACGTCCGATACCGAGAGAATTATATGTACCCTCGGCACCTAGAGTATTAATCGTTACTTCTATGACAAGAGTATTATATGTGCTTTCGATAATAAGAGTGATTTATGTACCTTCGATACTAAGAGTGTTATAAGTACTTTCGATACCAAGAATATTATATGCCCTTTTGACACTAATAGTTTTATATGTACCTTCGATAAGAAAGATGCATATTGCTGCAGAATATATGAATATGTTTATGTTGATTTAAATAACGATAAACTAACATATGTGTGTGACAAAAAGAAAGCAAATGCAACCTAAATTAACAATTGCTCGCATCATTGCTTCATCATTATCATCATCATTATCATCATTATCATCATCATCATCATCATTATCATTATTATTATTATTATTATTATTATTATTATTATTATTATTACTATTATTATTATTATTATTATTATTATTATTATTATTATTATTATTATTATTATTATTATTATTATTATTATTATTATTGCTGAAGCTGTTCTTATTGCTGTCTGCCCATGACATCCTAGGGACAACATTTAGCCTCACTCAAATACATCACATGAAGAAGAGTGACGAGGAAATACACATTGTCTCGATATGCAATGCGGTCAAACATACGGCTCTACTTTCATCAATAGAATTTTTGGTTGAAACAAGAAGCTTATTTGAAAACTATACTGATTCATCATATTATTACATACGTTTTCTTCGCACTACTAACCGATTGTTCCTACATAATGCTATTTTAATGTTCATGAATATTGGGAAATATTGACCCGTAACATTTATTGCTAGCAATTAAATGGGTGGTTAATATGACATCAGTAACAAAATTAAATCAATAAATAAAATAGTGTTTCCTTTTAAAACAGACTTCCCTAAAAATCATCATCCTCGTTTGCTTTCATTTATAATTATCTTGATACCTTTATTAATAAATTAGTAAAGACCGCAAATGGCAAATATTCATATAAATATATTTCATATGTCTACAATATTCTTAAATAAAATTACTTTGTGGGAATATGCTGGAAATGCCTCCAAACAATTTTAGAACTATGTTATACACTACTCTGATATTCTTAAATAAGCGTTTTTTTTCAACAAATACATGATTGGATATTAATTTATCTGATTTACATTTTCTTGGTGCATAAGCAAAATTAGTACTCTTTAGATTTTGATTGCAGAGGATGCTGTGCTAATTAATATAGATGAAGATTATTATTACCGGTTTAATTTCTTGGTCAATTCATCGGTGACCACAAGAAAGAACGAATAAAATATAGAGGAAATAAGAATAATATGTATTTGATTGACGGTCTTTGCACTTAATAATAATTATTAGTGGCATTAACTTATGTTTAAAAATCACATATTGTTTACATTTCGTTGAAGTTTTAACCCTTTTATTGTTTCCAATGTTTATTAAATAGTGAATCTTAGTCTTTTTCTTCAGTCATGTCTGAGTCAATTGCAATATGCGTCGAGATACGCTCTGTCACCTTGGCATGTTGACAGACAATATCAAGAAAGGAACAAATGGTTTGGAGTCAACCCAGTTTTAATTCTATCATTACCTTTGGTCTTTTTAGGCAAGCAAAAAACTTTGCTGGTTCGACAGATTCCAGCTCATAGTGGACACAGGTCATTCACGGAGCTATTTAAAGCTTGTCAATACATATAGTTACCTTCGGTCTCAAACCGGGAAGGAACACCGGTAAAAATGCAGTACAAATCACAAACCTTTATGATTACGAGCTGATCACGTGCCATGTAATGTCCATGAAATTTTGACTTTGCAGTTACGTTTTGACGTTACTCATCTGGAAAAGTGTTTGAATTTGTGTGGAGGATTACATAAATAGCAGCCTTCCTCAATATCAACCACTTCAAAACGAGGTCACTACAAACGTTATGTTGACCCAGAAGCAACGTATCACATCATTTGTATACTTACTTTGGGTGCGTATGCATTATGCTTGTTTATATCTCGCTGCTACGCATTGTTTATACAAGTCTTTGAAAAGCAAGACGAAATCAACAAGATTATATAATGAAGTTCAGTTTGAAAATCTTTTGACATGTGTCTGTGTTGCTAATGATTTTTGATACAGAAATTTAATTAAGAAATATTAAGGCATTTTAAACGATAACCTAAATGAAACTTTCTAAAGGACTGACACCATGACAATGAGATTTATTTGTTGAACTCAGTAATAAAAGGAATGAGTGCTCTAGTTTTTATAAAAGTACATTGCTTAGTGATCTTAGCTATCAAATATGTAAACGTAGTGACGAAATAAACCTTACGCCAAAATATGTATGCATGGGAGAAATAAAGCTAAAGGCAACAATGCATGCATATTAGCAAAAATAAATGTATATTGCTCACGGAAATATAAATGTATTTTTCTAGGAATAGATAAGTATCATATGATTCCAATGAAATTTGGCTGAAAAAAGGCAGGGTCTCTCAAAACAAATCCATACCAAACATAACATTATAGCATACACATAACGAAATGAAAAGATGAACAATATATGGGTTTTAACCGTATCGAACGCATAGAAATTGGAGCTAATCACAGCTTACAACACTTATTTTCACAGAATATATGACAATGCCAAATGTGGTGTACAAAGTGACACCAAACATGAGAGAGATAGAGTGTAATATAGCAAGTCTTATAACCTGAAATATAACATAAAACCTCGTACTGAATGTTATTAAATCATGCAAAGTAAGCAATATTCACTGAATCGTGGTTAGAAGTGCCCACAAGTTTTTGAGAAAACTTTAACCCACTTTAATTTGACACTTAAGGTGGTGCCTACTGGTTGCTTAAAGAAAATGGGATAATTTGTACCAATAAGCACAGTCGACTCACTAAAGGAGTGCGATGATGGGGGTGCGCACCGCACCCGGTGACACCATTAGAGGGCGTAACACCAAAATGTCTATCTATAAACCGATAATTTAGGGTCAGTATCTACGGCTATGTCATTTTAATTGTTGTGCTAATATTATTGAATAATCGAATATATTTAGCAAGACTGGGGATAAAACTGATAAACATATGCAACATAAAAGTAGATGTAACACGGAGACAAAAATTTTAGGAGAATTATACCTTACACCAATGATGCTGAGAGTTATTCATCGCAGGGGGGACGCAACTATGTGTTACTTTGCAGTTTAAAGTGTTTCTTTTCTTCAAGTTAAAAATAAAAAAGAATAAAACAGAACAATGGAATTTACATCTTTCTTGTTAAAACAATCTGAATGAATATTAAATATATAGTCTGTATGTTAAAAATCATTTGACTCTTCGTTTTTTTATATAAAAATAATATATGTTAATTATCATCATTAGGTTCAACAATTTCTTATGTTAAATAAAATAAAACATAAGAACATAAGTATAGATAATATTAATGCATTGTAAATGAATGAGCTTTCTGTACAAAAGTTTTTCCTTGCAATTGTCTCTTAAATGTGATTCAAAATAGAGTGAATGTGTTCCGAAGAGTGTGAGTAATCAGTAAGTATGGTGAAGTACAAATGGTCAATTAAGCTGCCAAAACCTATGTTTTTTGTGATGTGCATGGAATTAGAGTAAATGTATTCCGAAGAGTGAGAGTAGTCAGTAAATATGGTGAAGGAAAAATGGTCAAATACATCTGCCAAACCTATGTTCCTTTGTGATGTGCATGGAATTAGAGTAAATGTATTCTGAAGAGAGAGAGAGAGTAGTCAGTAAATATGGTGAAGGAAAAATGGTCAAATACATCTGCCAAACCTATGTTCCTTTGTGATGTGCATGGAATTAGAGTAAATGTATTCTGAAAAGTGAGAGTAGTCAGTAAATATGGTGAAGGAAAAATGGTCAAATACATCTACCAAACCTATGTTCCTTTGTGATGTGCATGGAATTAGAGTAAACGTATTCCTAAGAGTGAGAGTAGTCAGTAAATATGGTGAAGGAAAAATGGTCAAATACATCTGCCAAACCTATGTTCCTTTGTGATGTGCATGGAATTAGAGTAAATGTATTCCGAAGAGTGAGAGTAGTCAGTAAATATGGTGAAGGAAAAATGGTCAGTTGCTGCCGCAAAACCTTTGTTCCTTTAGTGCAGTAAGGACATGATACACGTGCAAATTACTGTAGTTTAAATCTACTCATATGTCCCTTTCAACATTTATATTTTAAATTAAAAACAAATATAAACAATTCTATCGGAACGATGAGGCAACTGCACACTATTTATCTTTCTAACCCGGTTTACATATGCCACCTGTGTATTTTTCAGAGGGTCACACGCATATTATCCTTAATAAGACGCCAAACGCATAATTCGTTTTTTTTTAAATATATACATAAAAACTGATTTCAAAGAATGCGTAAATTAAAAGGGGATTTCTATGAAATCGAAAACGACATAAGTGCTTTCCACAAACAACACAGGCCTCTGCCTGACCGAGTCGACATATTCGTACGCCATTATCAACTTCGTTCTTTCCACTCACTGGGAAGAAAACAAATGTGAAGCTTTAGCATTGTCCCATGTATTAAAAGCAGTAAAATGGCTAGTTTATGGGTGATTATGTACGAAAATAAAACAATAAATATTTGGGGGGGTCTTGCTTTAAAACAGGTATGTATATGATTGAATCATAATCAATATGTGCTTCATTTAACATTCTCAAGATCCCATAATTAGTATAAAAAAAACAGTATTGCCAAAAACACATGAAAATATGCTTAGTATATATCTCAAACTCTTGAAAGATACATCGGGGCAAATACAAGCTTGCATTTTGTTGTGCATTATCTACATGTGTTTTGATACATAAGAAACTAAAAGTGTAAAATGCGTAAATACGAACAAATTATATTTTCTCACTGATACAAATTAGTTTTGACTCGTTTATTAATCTTATTAGTGCATAATTGATAAATTATTTTAATGATCATTCAACGACCCTCAATACAATGAAATATAAGCTGTTTCAAGCAGATGAAGGAAAAGCTATTTACATCCAACAATGGATCATACACAAATGGGGGAATCTTTAAAGGAAATGAAATCGCACGTTTTGTATAAAACATGAGAGAGTGCTATAGTATGTATATATATATATATATATATATATATATATATATATATATATATATATATATATATATATATATATATATATATATATATATATATATATATATATTTGTGTGTGTGTGTGTGTGTGTGTGTGTGTGTGTGTCCATCGAATTCCGTTGTAGAAAGCACAAAAAATTCTTTATTTTATAATCAGCAAGAAGAAATTGTATTTCTAATGTATTAACTTTTATTAACAAAAATGCAGTATTATAACTAGTTCAGATACAGAATGGACAAATATGATGTATTCAACTCATTAATTTGCATTTACCTTTCTCGATTGACCATAATATGTATTAGAATTTAAGATCTCCAAGTAAAATTCGTCGCAAACCATAAAGTGCCTTAGCCTTTTGTAACTTTAGCTTTAATGAGGTGATACTCTCTAAACATAATAAATAACACGAATATCAGGAGATACGTCCTAACTCGTGTTATCATCAAATGAAGAAACTAGTTGAAATAATCTAAAGGGACTGTCGTACCATTAAGAAGAAATGTTGTGCAACTGCATCCTTAATTGCTGCACGCTGTGAGAAGTAATTGCATAATGATCAATTGCAATGATGAGAGAGCTATACTTGAATTTAATCATTCACATTTTTCTTTCGTAATTCATCTTTAAATTAATTGCCTTCTGATGGATGTGGCATGGACACTTTCTGTAGCTGGTGTACCTTTCTAAAATGAATCAGGCGGTTGTAAGTTTCCATATTCATGAAATTGAAACTTTGAGTGAACCTAGATATCATTGAAGCACTAAAAGGACTTTCAAAAGATTTTAGTAACCTTGGGTTCCATAAGAGTCTTCATTTACATTTTATCACTTTTTAAAGCGAATCTTCGAATGATGAGATTATTGCTGTTCATAAAAAATATCATCTAGTTTCAAGAAGCTAAGCCTATTAGGCTACAGTTTATTTTGATCCCTTGTTTTTGACAAATTTCCATGAAAAGTTTTGTGCACACTTTGTTTCTTAATGAATTCGATGAGCATCGCATTGTATTTCTGGATGTATTCTTTCCATTCCTTTATGCTTGATAAATACATGCAATCATCTTCTTTTCAAACCTTAAACGATGACTTAAAAGATGCTTCGCATGAGGTTTATTCATTATGACCATGACATTTATCCAAATGGATTCGATGAAATTTGTCACCTTGCAATTACGGTTAGGCAAGTTTCATCTGGGAAATCGACTGAAATTCTCTACAATAACGTACAAGTATCAGTCTTCGAATCACTGTAGCCAATGTGCGTATATTGTGCTTATCCTATAGCTATAAATGATATTATACTGAAAATAGCTTGCTGATAAAATTGCGAAGACATGAAAATAGCTTGCTGTTATGGGAAGACATCATGCTGAAAATAGCTTGCTGATAAAAAATGTGAAGACATTATGCTGATAATAGCTTGCTGATATGGGAAGACATTGTGCTGAAAACAGCTTGCTGATAAAAACGGGTAGACCTTATGCTGAAAATAGCTTTATGATATGAGAAGACATTGTGCTGAAAATAGCTTGATGATAAAATGGGAAGATATTATGCTGAAAATAGCTTGCTGATATGTGAAGACATTATGATGAAAATAGCTTGCTGATAAAAATGCGAAGACATTATGCTAAAAATAGCTTGCTGATATGAAAAGACAGTACGCTGAAAACTGCTTGATGATATGGGAAGACTATGCTGAACAAAGTTTGCTAATAAAAATGGGAAGAAAAGAATACAAATTGCTAGCGATATTACCGGTATTATAGGCAAGGGAACTCTTAATTGGATCCCTACATTCAGGCACGACATTTATGAGAGAGGGCCAGTAAACAAAAAACATGCGAAGTCAAGAATAATTAATGGACCGAGATATTACGTAAATTTCCAGCAGAAGCAAATATAGTTCTAGCTATGTAAGAATGATTTACAATTGCATTTTTAAACGAATACTTGTTTTTAACATAATAACATACTCTTGTACATAATTAAAACTTACTTTGTTCGATATACATCATATTTGGTCACCGAGTGAGACATGTCAAAAATGTGATAAAGCGAGCGTAAACATAAATATATTTGCAATAATCTAAAATGACATGTGAAAATTGCAACTGTTTGCTTAAAACATGATGTCACTAATAAGATTAATATTTGATAAAGCAATAACTAAAGAGTAAACATTGTATATTTCACTGTAAAAAAAGACAAACATAAAATGACTCAACATGAAACGAGCAATCATCTATACACATTATCAGTTTATAATCTGTATCACGTTGCAGAATATAATAGAAGCAAATTATATCTCGAGGCTTATGGACTATCCGTGACATAAACAATGAAACTTAATATATCTGGAAGGCTTTAAGACAACCTATGTTTTAAACAGTCATGTGCCGCAAGAACACGATTATCACGTTAGTTGAACATTGTTTTGGGGAGAGATATGAATGCGGCATGTTGTGCTCACTCTGAACATTCTGTCTTTTTCGTTCAATAGAAACTGAATTTGTGTATAGCACCGTCCACCACCAATTACTTCTTTGTATAGAAACAATTACTTAAATTTTCCGTTTTGTTTTAAACTGTTATATATTAGAAACTAAGTTTTTCACCATTTCTTTTTTGAGGAGGGAAGGTTAGAGTTTATAATTCAGAAACAAGACACCTAAGTTGGTCTGAGTTTTCTCCTACGCGTGATATAACCATAAAACGTATACGCAAGTTGTCTTACTCCTCTGGGTTACTAAGACGCTCTAAGTCGAACTTGGTCTGCATCAATTAAGTAGCTTTAGAATGAGATAAAGCAGTTTAAGTTTCGTTTTGTTTTGTTTTGATTTTCTCTTTTTGTGTGATGGCTATAATAGTTGATAGTAGACTCAAATCATTTCTATTAAATCAAAAGTGGTAGATCAAAGGATACGTGAAACTCCATTTTAAGACAAAATCTCTGAATAGAGACATGGTACATCAGCTAAACGATTCGTAGTGACGATGACTTATTTAATAATTTGGACCAAGAAAATGAATCGGCAAATATATGCTGTTTTTATTTACAACGGGATCCATTACCGTTGGTTGTAAGGTCATATAACTATTTTGTGTCACTTAATCCTATTCTAATGAACGCTTCGCCGTGATTTCGGTAGAAATCATTGAAAGGAGATAATGTCCTTCAGTTATAGGAGTTTCCCCCGGATCATATGCATGCATACATTCCTATCTATGCGACAAGTTTCCTGAACAGTATTATTATCTTCTTTCATGCTACATGTCTGCGGCATGATGCCCCAGTGCCAGACATTTACTATAAACTGCCACACTGCAGACATCGTAGCGATATGACTGAAAAATTGTTAAATCTACGTTAAAGATCATAATCACATCACATCACATTATTCTCTTCTGCTTCAAATCTGTACTTTTTTTAAAGGTTAATGTGCCAGCCATGGAACGTTAGAATCATTTTAGTTTTTGTTAGAATAATAACTATTGATGTAGAATTAACATGGGAGGGGTTTGATCCTCTTCATTTGGATTTTACTATTTTATTATAAAGTAAATATTTTACCATTTAAAAATAATATTTCGTGTGAAATTAATTACTAAATATGAACAATCCATAGACCGTGGTTCTATATTTTATAAAGAAATTTTTTTGGTTGTATTCTCTGATTTATCAACCCTTCTTTATCATACAACCTTCTTTTAATAATATAAGTTGAATATATCTTACTTCAATGTTCACTTAAGTCAACGGGTTTATAGTTTTATATTTCACCACAGTGTAACTTGTAACATTCTCATCTCTCTGCACCATTTCTCTTTTTAACATACAAACCTAATGGGTTTTTTTTTTGCTCTAAAAGCAACATCGCTATAATAGGTCCATGAATACCTGACAATCTTGTGTTTTGTTTTTTAACTGGCGTCTACTTTGCCATGTGTTCACTGTGTATTTAAACAACTTGCCAGAACAAGTTTTATACTGGTAATATCGAGAACCAAATGAGTAAGTTTATTTCTTGGTAATATCATTTTCCCTGAAAGGTATGGCTTTTTCATATTGTATTTAGGCGAGATTACCTTGGAATTTGCATGCTTTCTAAGCTAAGATCACCAGCAAAGCATATGTACGCTATAAAAACAAACAACAACTGAAAGTACTTAATTGTGAGTGGATCATCAAGTCTGGTGAGATATATGAAACAAAACAAAGCAATGCCCTCTATTGTTTGAGAGTTGTGTTATACAGTTCGAACAAGAGTCGTAAGTTGCTTGAAAACAAAAATAGATGCTATTCGGTCACACGAAACTAAAACGTCACAGGAAACCACGAATTTGTAAAGTGTAAATGTTTGCGATTTATGATGTCTTAGAGCTCAGTTGTTCTAATAACCTCATTTATAAATATATTTCTGATATGCTTTCCATCGCCCATCTACTGAATATATCGATCATGTATTAAATAAATGCAAAGTATGTACCGCAAAAACGAAAATAAGGAGATGAACTGTACCGCTTATTAAGAGTGTTGATGATTTAATTAGAGCGTGACACATGGTTTTTCCCCATAATTCCATTGATAATTATGGTACATATTTTGTCATATTAAAACCATATAAGATACAAAGAACTAGATCATTGTCATGCATGATACAATTATCTGCTTGCTAATATCATTTTCTTATTTTATTGGAATGATGAGTGACATTACGTATAGACTAACATAATTAAGTCATTTATTTACCGGTGACACCTTGTTAAATTAATCAGTCTTTTTATCGTGATATTAAGAACAAATATCTTAGCAAATTATGCTGCCTGAATGACTAATGTGTTCAATGAAAACTTTAAATTATCCCCAACCACGGTGACCTATCTGTAAGGGTGCAAATTTGTATCAATTTATGAAGAACGCATTACGTTGGGCATGTGAACGATTAATTTGATATATAGGGACTGGCGCGTGTTAAAATCGCCATAATACACTAAGTAATAAATGTCTCTCTCATGAAAACGGTGACTCTTACATAAGCATTCGTTTATTTATTTATTTCTATATGCTAGAGACTTGAATGTGTCTATTCGCAATAAAAAACGTATTTGAACAATTTAAGGAATTTGATTCATACATTTGTATAATTGAGACAAGACCGGAATTGATGTCTTGGGATGATGTTAATGTAAGCCAGTGTTGAAATAATCATTAGGAAGTACATTTATCTAAAGAAACTAGGTTTGTTTATGGTCTGTCCTGTTTAGTTACACCAGATAGCCATTGGTATATGTTTGAATTCCGATAGAACTGTATCTATCATTAACGGGTGGTGGGAGTAATGATCTATTCCAAGTAGTATACCTGACAGAATATTTAGTTTGCTACTTTGTTTACTTTTGAAAGGTGAGATAGCTCCAAGTGACGTACTCCCTGACGTATCCACGCAACGTATACATGAATCTACCTGTTGAAGTATCTACGCATCACGTACTTACATAACCTACTAACCACACAAGTTTCGAGGACCGAAAGCGGCGAGAAACTAAAGAGTTGGAGAAGGGAAAGTGGAAAAAACCCAGACGTGCAGGCACAAGGAAGTTATAGAAAAGTCGCAGTCAATTCTGGCTGAACCAGAACAATCAGGTTATGAATATGTACAAGACATTGATTTAGATCTTTCACCCAATTCGATGATAAACTAATTAAATCATTTAAAACAGATCCGTTATTTGTATAATTATAGTTGTGTTTGGAATTTGTTGAATGATTTATTTCAAAAAGAAGTGGAGCTTCCAAATGTAATTTTTTTATCACAATTGTTTACGAATTTTTATTAAAGTTATTGTCTTTACATGTACGGGGTCTCGTGTCATTTTGTTTTATATATCTGTTCAGATCTCTATCTATTCCACCTATAAGTTTCAAACTTTATATTGATATTTACTCGATTTGGGCAATTACACCGTCGGCGATCTCCCTCTATATAGCGATAACCAAAATCAACTGCAACCCACCCTCGACAAAGCTGGTGGAGTTTGTGGCACTATCGTGTTATTTGTCTTGACTACAAGACAGCACAATGGCCTTTGTAATTATGCGTGTGCTATTCGTGTTTTTTGTCACACCGATTTAGAATGATAAATCACACTTACGTCAAATTGTAAGGTGAAGGAAAACAAATCGACACATTTGCCAAATCAGCATGCAGGAAAGCAATTACCTTTACGTAAGTCAGTTCTGAGTATCGTTTGGTTTCATTCGATCTAATTTTGAATGTGGATGTAACGTCAGAAGAAAGGCACGATGCCTAATATTTAAGACCATGGAAATAACAACCTGTATGGAAAATATATACCGCATATACTCGATTATACGCCAATCCCTACTGAAAATTGCACAAACCCAAATCCGCCTTCGCAATCTTGCACCGAGAGATCGGGGTCTGTGCATTTTGATAGGAATAATCAGTAGAACGAACTTATACCCTCGTCAGCAAGTGCATTTTGTTTCGGCAGAAGATGATCTTTGTTATCTGCAGCATGACTCGACTTACAAACGTGTATATACGATATGCAAACCAGTGCATACTCTCAAAGACTGGAGAGACTGTGAACTCGAATAACGGGCTGAATTCTGAAATATAATCTTAAGGATTAATAAAAGCCCTAAAATATCTGTCTTTGCTAGGAGTGAGGGACAAATGCAAGGTTGTTAACACAGTCCACACCTCTTGACTCTTCGGCTCAAGTTATTGCATCGTACTGTATCTATAATGCGTTTGATAGTCCACTTTGACTCCACATTCAGGTAGTGCTCCGACGAAAGTAATAAATGTACCTCTCATGGCAGAAATTTGCATGCCCACCTTGTTTGTGTGCCTTAGAACGGATTCGGACTGAAAGAATAGTATTCTTAGTTAGAATGAACAACAATAAATTTGGAAAAAATACAAGAGGAGGAAGACTTGGCTTTAGTGCAGCAAGTACAGGAAGAACAGAAGATGAAACTAGAATAGAATCCTGATAGAAACGATTTATGAAATACAGTCTTTGGAAACCGTGTGTGTATTACACCAGGACCTAACTGAGATGAAAGAGACGTGAACAATGTAACCAACGACTCTGACGAAGATTAAGAGAAAAGACATGCACCTTTCAAAACATCCAAACCATGAACAGAAAATACAACAAAACCAACTACCAAAACCATGACTCTAGGGGAAGCAGAAATATAACAAACGAGAGAAGTAAGGGAGTTAATAATATAGTTCCATGATTCTTGTAGGTAGTGATCATACGGCTTTTTCAGAGCCACATGTTTCTTTCAGAAAAGAGATATTTGTGCATATTGTATGTGTGCGTAGGGAAGGAAGGCTGTCCAGTTCTTATCCGATTGTCAGATTCACATCCAGCAGAATGGAAGAAAGTTGGAAAGTAAAAAGATTACAAATGTCTAGTAATGATTCATATTTTAATTATATATTCTTATCAAATGGGAACAACAGTGTATTTCAATCACACGGTTATCTTAAACATACATTTAGTTGCTTCCACGTAAAGAACATATCGTCGATGACTTGCCAGGGTAATGGGTCGAATTTCTGACACGGTTTGTTGTAGTAACCATAATTTGGTTCAGTGTTTGCAGCCAGTGTTATGTTTTTGGACCCTACCATCAAATTTCTCCGGCAGTCATTATTTTATTTATGAAATGTATCCCTCGTATAGGTGAAAGGGAACTTCATTGGTAAAAGGTTTTGGCTACACTAACAACGCCATAAACAGAGAAAATTAAACGTAGCGAATAATAGAGTAGTCATTTTTCTAATGACTGGTATTCTTAGCACTATGAGTGTAATCAATTAGCATTACAAGAATATTAGCTGAAAATCTGATTATATATATATATATATATATATATATATATATATATATATATATATATATATATATATATATATATATATATATATATATATATATATATATATACTGAATATTTATCACATCTTGAGAGTTGAAAAAATAGTACTTTAATAGCGAGTGTCCGATAATATTACTAACAGGATAATGAAGACATTTATTTTCGAGTTACCTCCCTTGGACCAATGACTAGCAAACGTAGCTTATTCCTGCACATGTACTTGACGATGATTGTGTAGATATGAACGTTCTAACCAGGTGCATACATTCCGAATATTTTAACAACATTATCTCTATTCATTTTATCAAACGTTCACATTCAACCAACTGACTATATTTGTGTTCATGCTGATTATTTGCTAACCAGCTGCAACCACATATATTTGTAGATTTGTTAAGTTACTAGCTAATTTTGAAATTTGAAAACGTCAGTACATCTAATACCGACTGTCCTATGATAGATCATGTTTGACCTAACAACACGATCATGTAGCTATATATATTTTCGAGTTAGACCTATCGCTAACAAAATATATTTGATTCGCTGTCATGCACGAGTACGCTCGTTGTGTAAATATAAACATTATCACCATGTGCATATATTCCGAACATTTATCTATGTATTATTTTTCATTGGTATTATCACACGTTCCCATTTAAAGTTTTGATTCATACGCAAAGCCACAACTTCAACGGAAGATACGCGTTAGACACAAAATAAATATAATTTTTGGAGAATATTGATTGATATATTTATTTTCTCTGTGCTACGATGACTACAATTAATTATACAAATGCACACATAATGAACATCGAAAACAGCAGTAATAATAGAACTGGAAATATAGAATATCAAACATAGAATAACTTGATAACAAAGCAGTACGATGCAAATTAAACATGTACAAAAATGTGTACCACTAGGTAATTATCAACGGTCACTTTCTCATGTTACACACTGAAAATGGTGTTTGTTTTCTCATTTTAGACACTGAAAATGGTGTTTGGTTTGGTGCTTTAGAGCACATGAATAAAAAGGTACCGACCCAATTTAATCCGATTGCATGATTCGTTCCAGCTCACTTTCCGGTCCCTCGTCCATGACACGAACCAACCACTGGGCCGCCACACATCCTCTGAAGATGTAAAACGACCTAGAACATAACAGATTCACTACGTTATTCAGAGAGAGAGAGAGAGAGAGAGAGAGAGAGAGAGAGAGAGAGAGAGAGAGAGAGAGAGAGAGAGAGAGAGAGAGAGAGAGAGAGAGAGAGAGAGAGAGAGAGAGAGAGAGAGAGAGAGAGAGAGAGAGAGAGAGAGAGAGAGAGAGAGAGAGAGAGAGAGAGAGAGAGAGAGAGAGAGAGAGAGAGAGAGAGAGAGAGAGAGAGAGAGAGAGAGAGAGAGAGAGAGAGAGAGAGAGAGAGAGAGAGATGAGAGAGAGAGAGAGAGAGAGAGAGAGAGAGAGAGAGAGAGAGAGAGAGAGAGAGAGAGAGAGAGAGAGAGAGAGAGAGAGAGAGAGAGAGAGAGAGAGAGAGAGAGAGAGAGAGAGAGAGAGAGAGAGAGAGAGAGAGAGAGAGAGAGAGAGAGAGAGAGAGAGAGAGAGAGAGAGAGAGAGAGAGAGAGAGAGAGAGAGAGAGAGAGAGAGAGAGAGAGAGAGAGAGAGAGAGAGAGAGAGAGAGAGAGAGAGAGAGAGAGAGAGAGAGAGAGAGAGAGAGAGAGAGAGAGAGAGAGAGAGAGAGAGAGAGAGAGAGAGAGAGAGAGAGAGAGAGAGAGAGAGAGAGAGAGAGAGAGAGAGAGAGAGAGAGAGAGAGAGAGAGACGTAAACTGCTATTGCCAGTATATGTTTTAGCACGGAATACATGAACGGTCTCCTGGATGATCACATTTTGGAATGTGTCCGCATCAAAGTTGTATATATTTTACTGTATCGCATTGTATCAATGTATGTTGGTATTTTGTCAGTCTGTCTCAGAGACAGACAGACAGAGAAATAGCGACAGATTTAAAGCATGTGTCTTGTTTTCAGTAATAGAATGTGTTTCTTTACCATAAATTCACAGCATAATGTACGAAATCTAATAAATGAAAGATTCCATGTATTGGAACTGACATATCTGTATCATCTGCGTACCTATTTAGGTCTTTCATCCATCCATACACCGTGAGCCTGTTATGACTTACTTGAGTTCATTTTATGAATCATTTCGTCTTTTATTGTATTTTAATGGGGGGAGGGTCAATATAGACTATCGTCAACAGGATAAAGCTGTTAGAGATACCTAATAGGAAGAGATAATACATGAAAAAAATGAATCAATTAGGTATTGCGGCATGACCGACATAAGCACTTATTAAATGTGAATGGCTGGATAAATATACAGCTCGTGACTTTCGTAATTAGCTTATTTATCTGCTCAACAACAACTTAAGTACTTACTTACCAGTGATAACACTGTGAATGACAGTGCAATGATTATATAAAAGCAAACAGTTCATTCTAAAGGTTATCTCTGTTCCATTTAAACACCATATTCGATACTGGTTTGAACCAGATGGTTTTAACTTCAAACAAGAACTTAATGACCTGATTAAATAAGTTGTGTTGATATGGGGTATCTCTTCAAATTACGAATTGTCATTCTCGTCTCTATGCTGCACCTTATTCCTCAAATATCTATCTCATCTATATTTATGTATGGCATGATCTGTCAAATTCAAACTTTCCATGTGTCAGAGGATATACAGAATTATTATTTTATAATTTAAAAAGTCTGTTATATAGTTTTCATCCAAGAAATTAGTACAATTTTTCATTTGAAATAAACTCGGCAAATTATACGTGTATTCAAAATACAGAAGTTTTTTTTTTGTTTTGCAAATGTAGCTGAGTAATTACTAACATATTGCCTTTTCATTATCTTATCATCTATCTGCGTTTTGCAGCTAAAGATATTTCTAATTGATGATACAGATGTAGAAATAAATTGTATTTAAAAACAATACAGCGCGCAATATGAGTTATGAAAATGTTTCTTAAATATAACATTAAAGAATCTTTACAAACGAAAACAGTCACATTGTAAATCCTCGGTCAATATGACCTGTCTGTATAATCTTTAGTTGCAGTATTTCTTAAACTCACCATTGCCGTACAAGATCTTAATCAATAAACTAAAAAAGGAAGAGTCAAGTATATATTTCATCAACCCTTGCCTAGTGTTGTTAAAAGTGTGGCATTTGTCATGCTTTCTTGATGTACGTAGTTTGTTTTGAACCGACATGGAGAATATGCGTTCGTTCTTTGTCAAGAACAGGTAACGTGGTCTGCTAATTGTGCTAGAAATCTCTAAAATCCATGTGATTGCCACGTATTCTACGCGATTAAATTGCATACTTTAGTTGTAATTGTTCTTTCATTAAGTAAAGCGATCATGGGCTCAAAACTGAAGTTCTCTTTCAATCGTCAAAGTTCATGATCACAAAGACTCTCTTCTTACTACTCATTATCTTAATTCGTTATGGTTAACGAGGCGTGTTGGTTTTGCTTCTTTCTATTACTTAGTTTATGATCATGGAGTTGAAACATTAGATTATAACCACTCCATTGTCTCTCATTTTAGTACAATTTCCTCTTTAAAACTGGTACACTAAATACTTCTTGATTAATCAATACGGGAAACCAATGTAACCCCATCAAAAGCCATGACATCTATATGCCTGAGGAACTATTCCCTGATCTATATCATTTGCAAGAGAGTTTTACCATAACTCTACTAAGTGCACAAGCTGGATATAAATCAGGAATTCAGTTTTAAATATGATCCATTTTATGATATAAACAAGGTTTGAAAGTTATAAATGGATTAACAACCTTACCTCCAGCTGCGTCAATGCATAATAATAACTAAATACACTCGATGGGTAAATATTTCACCGTTTTAACTGTCAAGGTTCCTGGTGACAAAACTTACACAACTTAGAAAAACATTAACGCTTTACTCCTTGAAAGAATATGCATGATACTTGATAATAAAACAGTCTGAGAAGTTCCTGAGTCCCTTACAATGTTAATAAGAAGAGACTTGACAGAATTACCAGTAACATGAATGGTTCGTAATTCTCCATAAAATGTATTGCTTTTCTTAAATTATAGTGACCTTGACCTATTTAAATAAAAATATTTTGGAATAGCTAAGTCTTGATTCTGTTGTTTGTGTTGTAAAAATCTGTAGCAATCATAAATAAGGTGTCATTTATTCTAGAAGTACGTAAACGTAGATAGAGATAAGGATATCTGAACAATCTTGTCAAAAACTTCATTCCTAAATGTTTTGTCAGATTAAGATTTGGAAGTGATCGTATGAGAGGAAAACGTACTGACCATTCAAACCTTATAAGTTAAGAAAAGAACGTCAGCTGCAGTATTTTTGTAAGTTCCGACCTTTTGCTCATCAAGCTAGGTTTTAACGTCACTATAACGTAGTTCTTTAACTCTCCTACTATTATAAATTGTCTGCGGATACTGCAGCATTGTTCGACATTCTTGGCTGAGTACCATCTATGAAGTAATTGTTCATTATTTCTTGCAAATTCAGCATCAATCTGTGCCGATTCTTTGTTTAACAGTTCCTAAACCTTTGTAGATATGCCTCAGGTACAAGCTCATACCCCTTCAAGATACATTCCCTACCAACATCGTAATCCGCAGTAAGTTGAAACGACAATAAAGTGTAGGCTCCACGAACTTTGCCGATACGTCGAGTTTCTACTAATATAGTCCGATGCTTTCTTGGCCATTTTAGATTTTCAACAATATTTTTCAAAATGTAGAATATATTTATCTACTTTCCTTTCTTGTTAAGGTGTGTGTGTGTGTGTGTGTGTGTGTGTGTGTGTGTGTGTGTGTGTGTGTGTGTGTGTGTGTGTGTGCTAACTTAATATTTACAGCAACATCATTTCCTCATCCAATATGTAAAGTGGGGAGTGCTTTCCACTTGCAATGTCTAATTCACTTAGTCAAAATTTCATTTCTCATTTTTTTCTCTTTATCTATGCCTCTATATTTGCATCACCTCTTTTTGTATTTGCATATGCATGAGACTCCGTTTTTATTTCCTTTTTTCAGTTGCATTTGCACTTGACTCTATCTTTTCTCTTTCTGAAATTGAAGCTTTCTTAACTCTTTTTCCTACTTGAGTTTTAATTTTAATTAATTCACTTGATTTTATTTCAGAGCCAGATAAACACTATTAATCATACCCAATGTGCTTTTATAAAAAAAAATATTCTCCTCAAAATATTGCACCAAAAGTTACATTTTATTTCTCGCCTCATTACAAAATAAGTTTTTCCTTCAGAAAGACTATATTGTAAGGCAAGATGGAGCAAAACGTTCTTTTCAAGGACTTTAACGCTTGCTTGGTATGATTTAAAATAAATATCAACAGTGCAGACAACATTGTAAAAGATTCATCGTTTTACTACAAATTTAGCAAATATATGAAACTAAAATGCCTACGATTTTGAAAATTCCGAAACAAATTGAATTTAATTTTCAAAACAAATTTGTCTGAAATAGTTTTGAACAGTTCGTATCCAGGTCTATCCGCTAATTTCGTGTTTTGACTCTAAGGTTTTATACAAAGCTGAAAAGAGCAAAAAACCAACAGGGTTTGTAAAATTCAACTATTAATGTATTTACCTATGATACAAAGTGAAAATTTTAAAACACTTACACTGTTGTGAATTAAATCTCGAATAGTTCTAAAGTTTATCACAAGTCCAAATGTATAAAGGTCAATTTAATTTAACTGGTTTTATAAACAAATTCCTATATTAAATGTTTCTATATGCATATAACCTCGAACGATGTAATGTGTCATTAGACAGGAATATGAAAACGTATCGACAGGCTTTCAATGTATCACAATAACATAGTTCAAAATCATCCTTGTCGGGATTCACTATAGTTCCAAATTAATGTTATAGTCATCGAATATTCTGGAGGACTTAGATATTCCAGTAAGTAATAGTTTGAACAAATAAACCAAACCAATTAAAAACTGAAAACAACAATAAGACTGGTCTCTTCGGATGTTTAGACAAGAACAAAAGAAAAAGTATCTATGCCTCTACTTGACGTAGATCGCAATTACAATTTTCTGAAAATATTTTAGAGATTTCTTAAGTCACAATGAAGACGGCATTTTTAATTCAAATTAAAGTAAACATCTTTACGATTAATGATGGTCAATGTTACGGGTTTGTTATCCCTGTATGGTCTTGGTTGAAGGACATTGGGGTGGCGTGCTTCCAATATTTATTTAGATATGGCACACACCCAGGCCCGATTATGGTTCAGAAGTTGGGTTATTGAATGTTGGTGTATAGCTTGGATCACCTAGTCAGCAATGCCGACGGTTAAATACTAAAAAGGTACAAAGAGTGAAATTCAAAAACAACAATTTAATTAACAATTAATAGTCAATCGCTCGAATTTCACAAATGCTGTCGCTCGACCCTCTTAGCCTATCTCATCATATGATTCTAGGGTGAGAGTCTTCGCCCTGTGCTTGGTTTCTACTCATCTCCTGATTTCTCTAGGTATCTCTTAATTTCCTTTAGGTTCCTTCCCCTTCTTCTCTTTCCGCTCCTCCCAGACTATTTCTTCTTCTCTACATCTCTCGTCTATCCGTCGATTCCAATTTGTCTTCCCTGACTGTTCCGACAGTCGCACTTCTCTCTCTCTCTCTCTCTCTCTCTCTCTCTCTCTCTCTCTCTCTCTCTCTCTCTCTCTCTCTCTCTCTCTCTCTCTCTCTCTCTCTCTCTTTCTCTCTCTCTCTCTCTCTCTCTCTCTCTCTCTCTCTCTCTCTCTCTCTCTCTCTCTCTCTCTCTCTCTCTCTCTCTCTCTCTCTCTCTCTCTCTCTCTCTCTCTCTCTCTCTGTGAGACTCGGACTTCTACCTCACAAAAAATT